>JAOUQW010000021.1:11121802-11140970 GCA_028565825.1 Olivaichthys viedmensis
GAAAGACATTTTACAAAAGGTAAATAAGAGAGGGTTGTGTCACATTTTTGAAGAGTACTTTCACCAGTCGATAAAACGATGAAAGTGGCCAACCTTACCAAGCGTTTTTAAAGCTAATGGTTCAGTATTGTCTATGTAAAATCTTTGATGGCCCTATTCTGATACATGCTCAAGTTCAAGTTCACACTCATTTCCTCTTCCTGCTCTATATAAACCCCCATTGCTCATTTAGCCCATTGCAAAGTCATGCCTAACACTAGTTTGTGTAAGTTCTGAGCATTTCATCTGCATTGCCTGATATTTGGATATTGACCTTGGACTGTTCTCTGTTTTGTGACCCCTGATTCTCCCCCGGGTTTTGACTGCCTGTTCAGATCCGTGCTTTCACCCTTATGCTGAATTTCTGTCTAGGGTATTTGGATTTTGGATTTGTTTGTGTGAACTTTCATTAATAAATCTGCACATGGATCCTCAAACCTCTGTCGAGTCTGTTCCATTACAGTGAACAAACTCAGTGCGCTGCCAAATTTACCTTGATGAAGAGCTTGTCTGCAATGTCTCCAAAGGTCCCCCTGTACTGCCTGAGCTGATCTTCGTCCTCGGCCGTGACTTTAGTTACAGGAATGACTCCCACAGGGAAGTTGAGCAGGTTGTATAGCGCTGTGTAACTCGTGCCATCTACATCAGCGATACACACAACCAGTCAGGAATACAGTGTCCAAGGATTAGCTCATGCTAAAATGCACAATATTTCTCAAGATGTCAGTACAGTATGTCAATTAGTCAACCTGTTATGATGAGAAAATCATACGAATTTAGACAAGCGAGAGTGCTGTTGCTGGATTTAATTCAATTTCCTAATTGTCATAAATAGTGTTCGTAAGAAAAGGTACGAGCACTAGCCCCATCCCTAACCATAACATTAACCTTTGTAACTTTTCATATGAACTAAGATGTGTGAATCGCTACACTTTTGCAAGTATAAGACCATGTTGAAGTAAGTACCAGTGAAAATAAATTAACTGGAATGGAATAGAATAGTGACAAGAACAGAGCGAGATAAAGCCCTCCAAGACGTAACCATAACATTCATGTAATGGTAGCCTATTGATATGTGGTGGCAGGGGACTAGAAAGTTAGCTAAATAAAATGACAACGAGTTTGCTTCATACTTCAGTTATAAGGAAGCAAAACGTATACTAAGCCTCTGTTTTTTTAACTGCTGGTAAGTAGCTGTGGTATAAGCAAGCGTCCCATTTCAGAAAACAAGGAACTTGGTGGAAGAAACACCTCGTCCGTTTTTTTTCTGTCGTTTTTTGGTAAATTATCATTTACTCGTTTCTCCAGTCACTCCGGTTCAAGGCAAAATAAAATTTAATAATCATATTGCCTCAAGTTATAATCACAAAATCCTGTTTTCTTACTGCTACTTCAGCTCTACCTTGTCCAGACCCTCTGATCATTATAACCACCTGTTCCTTGTTATTTCTATTGTTATATTATCTGTGCATATACACCTCTATGTCTGTTTTAAAAAGTTTTAAAAAATATTTCTACTTTGTAAACTGTGTTTCCAGTCTGGTTTCCCGTTTTCCTTATTTCCTTTTTCCTAGTCCTCCTAAATCTGTGCTCTAGTTTTTCTTTAGGTTTTGTCTGGTTTTAACCCTTGTGTTGTCTTAAGGGTAAACAATGACCCACCACTATGTTTAACAGCAGAGAAAACCCCCTAAATGATATTTTTTCAACTTGAAATTTGGTGACTTTTCCTAGAGTGACCCTCACATTAGAAAAAGTGAAACATTGACTTTGTTTATATTTCCATGAAAGCTGTACACCACCAGGGTACAAAGGTTGTCCTAGGGTCATTTTTGACCCTTAAGACAAGGGGAGCATACAGAATGTTAAGACTACACAAGGGTTAAAATATTCACTCAATACTAGTTAACACAAACACAAAAATAGCATATTGCAATTATATTGCTACACATCGTGTCTGCAAAATGCCTCGCAATATATTAAAACACACTGGCGATCCTGTAATTTGTCACGGCCTGTGTTAATTTGGCCAAAATGAATTGGGTTTCCTTATTTATTTTATCAAAAACACCCACCGAAAACTTCTCTGGAAAACCACATATTGTGCAGCCCTAATGGAAATGCATTGATTTGCATCTTTTTTGGCCAAATCTTTCATGTGGATTCACCTGGATGGAAAGATTCTTAATACTTAATACTAGGTGGAAACGGGGCCTTAGTGACATCAGTATTCAAAGCTCTGCAAAGTTTAGTGCTTTCCCTGCACCTCATTTCCTTTTAAATGGCTTGATTGTGAACAGACGAGTGAAAAATACACTAATCTAAATAACACTAATAAGACTCTGTCTGAGATCCAGTAGGTGGAGTGGAAGTGTTCAGTGTAGAGAGGCTAAAGTGAAATTGATAGTGTGCTGACTCCAGTTTTGGCCGTGGACAAATACACAGATCGCACATGGTTTATCAGTCCAACACACAGTCTTTCTCCTGCACTTACTAAAATTTGTGCTACTCGAATATGAAAACAAATCACAGTCACTTCACATCAATATAACTAACAGACTATTCATATTTAATCCTCTCTTTCTATAAAAGGTTGTCGCACTTGTCACTGGGCCTTCCCTCAATAAACGAGAACCGCATGGCTTTTCCATGTCCGCACTTTTGCAATGCAGTGAGAGCGAGAACGACACTACTTCCTCTGCAACAAAAACTGTTGTTTTATCTGGCAGGAAGTCACTTGGCCAGAAAGAGGAAATCATTAGTGAGAATTCCTGGGAAAAAGCCACCCGGATGTGCCAGTTTGAGATCTGATACGTCAAACGCCAGACTCAATGTAGTAGATAAGGCTGAACATGTGACTATGGAACTGTACTACGGGGAACTCCTGTCAAGGTTATGTGTACGTTCGGAAACACTGCTGTTAGGCGGTCGGCTGTTGAGTGCAAAAGTTTTGCAACCCCATGGTTTCTGGGTGAAAAAAGGAAAATGTACCTACAATCTACAAAAAAAATAAAATAATAATAATAATAATAATAATAATAATACCAAGAGGTTATAAAAATGTAATGTGGATGTATCCTGCAACAAGACAAAATAGTTTGATTAGAAATCAAAGAAATCTTTTTTTTTTTTTTTTTATCATGACCCTATCAGTCTCCAAAATGGATTTAAGGAAAGCAGTGTTTGACATCAGAGTTATAACAGAGATGTCAGGAAGAATGTGCGGGGGGGTGTATGAGAGGATCTAAAAGCTGCTTAGAGAATACGCAAAAAGGTTGGAGTCAGTTATAAAGACAAAGGGTGGGCATACAAGTTATTAGAGAATATTGGGATCACATTATGAATTTTGTACTATTAATGTTTATACGATACAATTATACAATTTGTTATATTATCTAAACATATAAAAATATACTAGTTGGCCATTTTCGTCTGTGAAACCCAACACACTAAATATCTTATTGCTATGAATTAAATTTCTTTGTCTTTTTCATTTTGCCCTGAGGGGGATGCAAACCTTTGCACTATACTATAAAACTGAAGTTTACCATCAACTGACACAGCAGCTATAATGTAGCTTGCTGACATTAGCAGAGATCAGCACGCTTCCTCTAAAATAGCTTGGACAAGACAGATGTAAATCTTAGATAATCAGAGGAAGGGTAATTCAAGGCGTTATTGACACCTACGGATTTATGTTGCCCTTTACCGAGCCCACTTTGCCCAGAGGAGCGGGGCGGCACACACCCAGATCCGGAGGCAGTGCAGTGGCATGCTAGTGCCAGCTGAAACAAAGCCAGGCCTCAGCTCAGAACCGGATCCTACGCCAGCTGGCAAATTTACACACACTCAGCAAAGCAGTCCTCACATAACTGCAGTTTGTGTACTGTGTGCGTGTGTCCTTACTCTTCAGTGCAGGTTCTATATATATATATATATATAATTCTGATATATGCTCATTCTGATTATATACATTTGGTGTTTGGGTTGTTACCACAGCACTAAATTCACATTTTTCAATGCAAAACTGAAATTTTATCAGCGTATGGTTCGTGAAGGGCCGATTTGAATCATGTTTGGATATGCAAATTATTACAGAGTAATGTGGAACCTGGAAACTTTGAGCAACAGAACCTGTGTGCTAAGCTAACTAGCTAGCTAACTTATCTAATGCTAGTGATGAACAGATTGTGGTTGTTATAGTATATTTTGACAGGTTTGGCGATTTGTTAAAGAAATCACTCAGAATATGATGATGCAAATCGTGACTCCTGTACTAAAATCCCTCTCGTGTTGACCTTTGACAAGTGAGAGTTAGCTAGCCAGCTAGCTATTAAAGACATGGGTGAGTTTTCAATTTGCATATTTATGCATATTTATAGCATTTTTAATAAGGGGCGAAGATGTAAAGATGTTCCAAGACCATTTTAGCAGTTTTTTGCGCATGAAAAAAACATATTAAACAATTTATTGTTCTACATACAGTCAACTACATAAAACTACTGGCTATCTCCCAAAGCACTGGACTAGCCGCTATATTGCTAACCATGAAACTAGCTTCTATGTTTCTACCTGTAAAACTACTGGACACACTGTATCTCTAAGCATTGGTCTAGCCGCTACATTGCTAACCTTAGAAATAGCAGCTACATTCCTAACTGTAGAACTATCATTGTGTCTGAAATGGAGTCCTATTTGGTGCATTTTGGGTCTTCCTTATTCATCATTTGGACACTGGCGTAGATACAAAATGACATTACCACCAAAATTGCACACACTATATTCAGACATACCATATAACTAACAGCTTATTTCCTAATTAGCGCTTACGTTCTACATAGCAGTTACTGAAGAACAACATTTATATTCCACAACTGTAAAACTTGGGGCTACGCTCCTACCTTTGGTGGTACATAGAACTCGAGCAGGAACTTCTCGCCACCTTCCGAGCCAGTTCTTGTCTTCCTGAGCAGCAACCTGCACTTCTGCCACTGTGCTGTACCCATACAGTTAGTATCGTCTGCCACCATGTAGCGCAGCGTGCCCTCCCTCTGGATCTCCAGAAGCTCGACCCGGTTACCCTGCAAGCCCCGTGCAAGCCTCAGCTTCTGACTCCAACGCTCCTGTCCGCCTGCCTCCCCTCCATTTGCTTTCCTGACACCAGTGCTCACTGTGTCCAGCTCGGGAGGTGCCCGCCGGTGCCAGATCTCCCTCACCCCGTCTACCACGCACAGGCTCATGTTCCTCAACGAAAAGCCTTTCTTGAAGCGGGCCTTGGAGTGACCCATCGACACGTCCTCTGAGCTCCGTGACTGGCCCAGGGCCGACACCTTGTGCCCACGGAGGGTGGAGCTTGCAGAGGCCACGCCCCCTCCACTGTCCATGCTGTCCAGTGATTCGCTGGAGGCACCTGTGCCGTTCCGGCGCCGGTAGAGCTCGTGGCTATAGGAGGGCAGCGGGCAGCCTTGAATACCCGCAAAGGGCGCAATGGCGTACTTGGCGGCCGAGAAGGCTCCAGGCGAGCCTGACTGACCAGCCTGGCTCAAGGCAGCGGCGAAGCAGTCAAGGAAGTGGCGGGCAAAGTGGCGCGAGAAGCTTGCGTCAGCTCCCGGTGTGTTGTAGCATGGGTTCTCGGTGACAAAGCGGCGGAACTTGTGGGCAAAGTCGGCAGCAGAGGCACGAGCGTGCAACTCACAGAACTCCTTCCAGTCGGGCAGCGGGCACGAGGAGAGCTCCGGGCTGCCGGGCGCCCCGTCACCATTCATCCCTGGGCCATGCCAACGCCCTGGCAGAGCGCTGCGAGACAGAAATAGAAAGAACGGGTCAGACATCCTAACGTAAAAGAGGAGGACAAGGAAAATGGAAATGGAAATGGAAAAAAGAGGGGTTGGTCTTGGGATGGACGAGGCAGGCTATTGGTTAGCCATCACTGTGCGTGTTTGACAGTATACAAAAAAGAAAGACAGAATGTAATAAGAGCCTGTATAAAAGAAAGACTGCTACAGTGTGTGCTGCTCATGAAAATGGGTGCCTGGAACCGAGCGGAGGAAGACACTGGCCTGCTTTCACTACAGACTATAGAATGCGTGAAGGGTTAGTTGGGGAGGGTGTGAGAGAGTACGCTAGAAAAGGTGTTTATCAGTGTCAGGGCGAGAGAGGGAACAGGGTTGACACTTCCCACAGGGTGATGGAGGGCTGCATAAGAGACAAGAAAGCTGTCCTTCAGGAATCTACCAATGAAGATACCCTTAAAAATTACATCTGCCTTATGTTGGTTTTTGGTCTGGGCTTCTCCATGTCTGACCCTGTATTCTAATATATATGAGCAGGAACAACACAAACTCGACATTTCCAAGTGGCGCTGACATAATCCCCTGGCCTACTTCTTCCAATGCGAGTGAGAACGAAGAATGTGTTGAGAAATGGAGGTGTGAATCTGCGAGTGCTTTCTTTCCTGAACGAAGCTGACAAGCAGCTACTCCCCACCCCATTGAGACTGAGACTCATTGAGACTCTCTCTCTTTCTCTCTCCATCTCCCACAGGCCTCGCCAGGCTCTGCTGCCAAGCCCATTGTATCACAGATAAGCCCTCTTTGTGGTTTTGTGGTGTCAAGAAAAACCAACACACTCTATTATCGCCAACCAGCATCAAGCTTTTCTCTCAGTCGTCTCCCTCAGTCTTTGCCCCCTCTCTTTTTCCCTCTGCTCCTCTATTGAAACCACTCTTCTATGCAAATTATACCATTACCCTCATTTTTTCGCCACCATCTTGCTTTATTTTCTCCTTTTTAGCTTTCATTTGGGGTTTCACTTTGTCTACTTTAGTGGAGAATGCAGCCGAGGACAAACTGGACCCCATTTATCATGTCATCACGTGTGTTTCACAAGCGCTGCTTTATTTTTAGTCTGTTTGCAAGATGCTTCCAACATGCTCACGTCATTTCCAAGTAGGGTCTCTCACAGGAATCCATAAGCAATGCTAACTTCCCTACACTCTTGTGTTTATTTATGAGGCAAAACTATATCTCGAATCTGGGGCAGCGAGTGCCAGGTGCAAGTGTTAGGTCTGTGTGTGTGTAGAGGCTGGCTTTAGTTCGGAAAAGTCACTAAACAGAAACGTCCCCTTCACCGATTGGCCAGTAGTGACATATGAAGGGGGGGTGGATTGGGTCAGAGCTTTGACTCTGCTGCTATGATGAGATTGGCGCGTTTGAGGAGAGGTTTTCTGAGACACAGTGTTTCCTGTTGGTTGGTGCTGTATGAACTGCAGACGTTTGTAGATACAGTACCTCGGGTTTTTAGCAACAAGGCATTTATATCTAACACTTGATCTCTAAACTACCATGATACGGGGCTAGTGTTTTGGGACTTTTTAGTGTTTTTTTGGTGGAGTAATTACTAGCTTAGCTAACTACATTCATCTTGTATCTACAAGTATCTTGCCCCACAATTCCGAGACAGTGTGATTCCATTTTTTATATGGAAAAGTTCACACCGATGATTGTGCTGTATATACCATATATACAGTCTAAGGGTCACACCAAAAAAAACCTGCAACATCCTCATCTCAGTCGAAGCTTGCCGCCATTGTTTGAACAGACAACAAAACATGCACTTTCACCTATTGCTTGCTGTTTATTACCCCGCCACCTTGTTGGATAGACAAACAGCTATAACCTTCTACTGTTCTGATACACCAGGAAAGTTCCATGCTTTCAAAAGTTTGTTTCGGGAGGTTCTCAGACGCACTACCGATGAAGCATGAACCAGACTTCCGTACTGATCAGTGGGTGTGGTGCTGGTGCGAGACTTCAATGCTGATTTTATGCCTAATTTTTCCAACAATCAAACAGGTTATACATTTCATAATACATTTCAAAATTATTTTATGATGACATGTTACATATTAAATGTCTTTCTTTAGAGCACTTTTTAAGCCCATCTCAACAAAAAGGGATAGTAACCAGGTTTTAACCAGTACTTACATTTTAAAAAGCTAAATTTAAGTACTTAAAGTATTTCAACTTATGGAAACCCTATTGCTAGTTTGAGAATTGCTATACAATGCTCGACATTTCAGTGGAAGCGGCCAGTTACAAAGACCACTAGAAACAAAAGATGACAAGTCACACAATACATAAAAATAGACAAACTATTAATAATAGACACTCCATTCAAACTCTATCATCTACTACCTGATCCGGTACTTCCTGTTTGACTTTTCAGTAACTTCCTGTTGTTTCCTATTCAGTAGCAGTAGCTTTCAGCCTATTGTCCAAAATTAAATGTAGTTACCGACATCTTCACATCCAGATATGCAACCAGAAACTGGGCCAAGTAGAGTATCTGTAACTAGAGAATGAAATGTGAACATTTTCAGAACGTTAACATAAAGCTAAAGCATATTCAGACTAGGAAAGAAAAAATCATTCTACATGGCTAACAGTGGGTGAAAATTTCTAGGAGCCAATTAGCATGATCTCATTTGGATACACCGTAGCTCTCTTTTGACTTCCTTCCAAGCATTCATTCTTTCATATTTTCTTAATTAGACTATTGCAATGATTTGCTTATAAAAGTAAGATAAACCTACAAAAGCAACCGAGAGGCTTTGGCTCATTTAAAACATTGAGGTCTAACCCGGAAAGAGAAAACGTTACACCTGCACTGGCTGTTTCATTTTAAATTAATTTTGAGATTTTTGCATTGTTTTTTAACTTTTTAATGGCTTAGCATCTTCACATGTCCAAAGCTTACATGTTCTTAGCTTCCTTAATAATGCATCCTAACCCCTGAATGCATTTTGCCAGCCGTTTGTATATACAGTACTTTTTTTGTTAGTAACCTGGCACTTATATCTTAATACAACTTGATAAACAAACTGCCTTGATAATGTAAAGCTCTCAAAGCATTTTACTGACAGCAACAAAATAATAAATGAAAATATATTTTGTTATATTTTAGTATTTTGTCGCTAATCTAACCAGATAGTGCAAAAGATTACAGAACGTGGTTCATAACTGTGGTTGGTACAGTCACAATTTTGCTCTCACTGCTCCCATGGCAACAGTGCCATGTGCTATTGTTTTGGTTCTAGTCTCCGGCCTGGTCTTGTCATTGGTTAATTCCCTCATTTTATTCACCTGTGTCTTGTTTTCCCCCCATTAGTTTGTGTATTTAAACCCTCTGCGTTTTTCTTCGTCTTGTGCAAAGCCCCTTCAGTTCCGAGCCTTGGTTTCCACAGTATTTTCCTACTTCTGTGTTTTCGTGTTTCTTGCGTTTCCTTGATTTTGACTCGTGCCTGTTCTCTCAATTATTGATGATTGATTTCCCATGTTTAATTTGTCGGCCTGTGATCTGACCTCCACTATGGACTGCGACAATGATTTTTGGAAAATGCTCTAATAAACCCCACGGCGAACATACAGACTTGCATCTTGCATTGAACTCCAGCTACTGTATGTTACATACACAGATATTTGATCAAACACTACGCTGAATTAATTGTATATTGTTATTTTGTCAACCACTTATCCAAAAGAAATTGCTAATCATTTTTTTCGGTGTTGCAATTATTTTAAGTTTGGAAAAAAGGCTGAGTAATACTAGATGAAAAATTAATGAAATAGTACAAAGGTAGAGGCCTAACTGAAGGAAAAGGCTAAGGTGGGGGGAGGGACGGTGAGGTCACAGGTCGCCAGCAACCCGAGATATGCATTTAGGGGATAAAGCTTAACAGACTCCCTGTGCTTATAAATATTAACGAAGGCAAATGAATCCTTATGGCCCAGCTTGTGAGAGAGAAAGATGGAGAGATCCTGTGCTGTAAAAGCCTCATGACTCATCATCTCTCCAGCCAACCAGAGGGAATTCTGGGATATTCTTCCCCATTACAAAACATTTATGACAGAGAGACCGAGAGAAAGACAGAGAGAGTGCCTTACGCTAGAGCAGCTTGCATTAATAACCATAAGGCTTCCCTGAGGAGCTCTCAGATCTCCACGCTATATGAATGAGGAGGCTTATATTGAGACGTACCTGAACATCATTAATGATCCTGCTTTTAGTTTAAGGATGGATGGGGTTTAAACAAGCAATTAAGTAGCATAATTAAGATGAAGCAGGATATAGCTGGGACAGAGAATACCTCCGCACACACACATGTACACACACACATGCACAGACTGAGATTCCTAATTTGGCTTCCTGGAATTTTCCAAGCAACCGACTTTGTTGTGGTTTTGAGGGGGAAAAAAATCAGGATTGGTCAAGTTAGTATAAAACTCTCCTTCACAAACTGAAACACACACATGGCTACGCTGTCAGAATAAAAGGTAGTAAACCGTACCATTGCTTGTCACTATGGTGGTACCTTCAAAGGTACACATTTTGTACCCTTAGTATGTATGAAGGTACATAATTAGACCATAAGGACCATGTGTTTTAAAGGTAAAATACATTCACTTTCCCAGGTAAAAGATACATCCCAAAGGTACAAAAGACAAACCCTTGAGGGTTCCACCAGAGTGACAAGCAAGGGTACATTTTAGTAACTTATTTTCTAAGAGTGCAAGGTACAAACAATGTAAATTTACCCTCATAGATATGACAGTGGTCCTTCGGTTCCAATTATGAACCTTAAATAAGTTTTAAAGGTACACTACGCTCTCACTACAGGTACGCTTGAGGGTACCAAAACACTAGAAAACACCATGGCTGCATTAAACCAGTGAAAAATTAACTATGGAGTTCATCAGTCGTTTGGTAAATTTTGTCAATTTGGTAGCCAGTCAACATTTTCACTATTTTTACACTGCTTAGTTATTTGATTTCTAATTTTCTTTTTATATGTTTAATTTACACTATTGTGTTTTACTTCGTATTAAATGTCTTTTATTTTTTCATTAAATTCTTTTTTGAGCGGTTTCCCCCCCCACATTTTTGTGCAGTTAGCGGGTGTGTTGCGGGTGATTTACAAAGAATAACTGCGTGAATGACTCGCATGCAAAGTAGGAGGAGGAAACGATATGTAAATGAGGTTTTTGCGTGCCACTAATTCAGATCTCAAAGAGACTCCCGGAGGAGTAAAGTGAAACTCAAGTATAATTCTGATTAAAGGCGAGACGCATCGAAAAATGTTGAAATTCCAATATGAACGTGCATTTTGTTAATAAGGCAAATGTGAATGAAAACCTTTTCAAAGGCTCTTTAAATACTGTCGGCATCAGAGGTGCAAATGTACAGTGAATATCTAATATAAAGCCAACTTTAGGGCAGTAATAATAAGTCATAATTTTGAGAAACTTTGATTGTTTTGAGACACTAAGGCGTAATTTAGTTAAACGTTCATATTATTAAGACTTAGGAAGTGGTATCATTTTGTGTTAAACTATCAGCACGTGCAATTTTGCCCATGTGAAAGACACAATCCTCCGTAGACCCTGTTAGTAAATCAGCTTGCATGCTTTTCTGGTTTTTACACATGCAAATCTTTATTGACGTTTCTCTCAGTAGGAATGAAGGAACGAAAAAGGGACCAAAGAGGCAAAAAGAAAGTTTTATAAGATTTTTAAAACAGCATAGCATATGTTTGGACGAACAAACATACTGTGAAAACCTGCTAACACAAACTATATCGTCCATATCATTCTTATCACCGTGTGTTAGCTTACACAGTGATATACTGAAACTCATGATGTTGGGTTGTACCATTATCATAGTGGAAGTATTTTTCAAACTGTTCCACATATAGTTTACTTTTTCATGCCTTATTCATGAGTTCAGAGCTGCTTGTAATGAACTGGCCTGAAAAAACAACATGTCTGAATGATGGTAGTGTTCAGTGACCTTACGCTGAGGTTCGCGCTTAACAAAATCAGAGTGGTGACAGCTGGACCTCTGAGGCCTTCCACACACATGTAAACTCATACTGAACACACTGCACTCCATGTGTTATAAGACATAGTGTTATGTATGCACTATTTAAAAAGACAGTAACGTATGAAAAATGAGGTGTAATAATGGATGTGGACAGAATGATGGGATACATCACTGAGAACATCACTGTTCCGGGTAAATATGCAGATTGGCATGTACTGGATTCTGACTCTCATTGAAAATGTAACAAATTTGATTTATTACCCATTTTTACCTTTGATTGTACTCATGCTTGTAGGATTCTGACTTCATAAAGCAGTTGATTAGGACTGTATTAGACATTACGTTATGATAAGTCAGATTTTTTATGGCCGTGGTAGAAGCAGTCCAACTTCTGCACCATTGACCAAAAGGTTGTGAGTTCAAATCCCAAAATTGCCAAAGAGCAGGGAACCTAACTGGGGAACCTCCACTGCTCAGCTCTGTACTTGGATTGGATTCTGCCTCACATTTAAGTCACTTTGGACAAAAATATCTACCAAATGAATAAATAAATGTACACTAGCAGTCAAAAGTTTAGACCCGAGATTATATATATATTTTTCATTGTCTTAAAGACATTTTGATAAAGGCTTATGCCTGAAATTTGTTTTTAAGACAAATGTAAATAGTGAAGTACTTGTTTTTTTTTACTAGTTTTTACTTAAAATTAAATAATTTCATTTAGAGCGTGAGGAGAAGCAGAACAACATGTCGCTCGGCCTATTTGGGGAGTTTAAGAAAAGCCTCCTGGGTGAACTCCCTCATGAAGCTGGTTGAGAGGATGACGAGAGTGTGCAAAGCTTCATCTGGAACACTGTTAACAATTTATAATAGAAAATAGTTTGGATTTGTTGAACACTTTTCTTGGTCACTGAATAATTCCATATGTGTTATTTCATAGTGTTAATGTCTTCAATATTATTCTAAAATAGTAGAAAATAGTAAAAATGAAGGAAACCCTTCTATGAGCAGGTGTGTCCAAACTTTAGACTGGTAGTGTGTGTGTATATATATATTATATCATTGTCTGACCAATTATTGACATATGTCATACACACGCCTGCTTTCAAGAATACTATAAATAATAAAAAGGAGAAACTCAACTTAAAGCATATAATTTGTCCCACAGTGATCTTGACAAATCTAAATGCAAGTCATCAGCTAAAAATCTCCCATAAGCCTACGTGTATACCATAAATGAGGACAGTAGAGGCTCAGCGGTTAATGTTCTGTGCTAATGACCCGAAGGTGTAAACCTCAGGACTGCCAGAGAGCCACTGTTAGGTACTTAAGCAAGGACCTCAACCCTCCACTGCTCAGCTCTATGCTTGGATTAGATTCTGCCTCACTAAAAGTCACTAAATGTCTCTGTTAAATAAATAAATGTAAACATACCAAAAATAGGCTCAATAACTCTG
Source organism: Olivaichthys viedmensis (assembly GCA_028565825.1). Classification (NCBI taxonomy): domain Eukaryota; kingdom Metazoa; phylum Chordata; class Actinopteri; order Siluriformes; family Diplomystidae; genus Olivaichthys; species Olivaichthys viedmensis. The sequence goes on from JAOUQW010000021.1 coordinate 11,135,176, forward strand.
TGCCTACAGTGTCGATTGATCAGGGCTTGAGAAAGGCCTTCCGTGTCACGGAGCTGGAAATGGGAAAGTCAATGAGTCCGTGTTCATCTGAAACTCTATATCCGCTCAGCCAATGTTCCATAAACTCAAAAGAAAACCAACACCAGAAACGAGTAGGTCTTATGAGTAGGATTTTTATATTTAAAGAATAAGTCAACCCTCGATTTTTGCCCCTTTCTGATTTTGAAAAAATGCACTTTAAGGGATGGATCACAAATTTGTGTGCGAGTTTAGTGGGGTGGGGGAGAGGGAGGTACTGTCAACATTAGCCATCACACAATGGACAATGTGTGCAGCCCTCCAATACAAGCACGCAGTCAGATCAGAGCCTTATTGATTTGAACCTCTCCTGAGCCTGAGAACGATGTTATGGAGATGCAGGAGAGGTTGTACTCAGTGAATGGTACAAAAACCCTGTATTGTCCTTAGCTTCGGTGTTTATAGAGTAATGAGTAATTTTGGCCCATAACAGCAGAGAGAAGAAGCCTTTATCGTCAGTAAGCTACAGTGGAATTCTTTTCTTCGCATATCCTGGGGTCAGAGCACAGGGTCAGCCATGATACAGAGCCCCTGAAGCAGAGAAGGTTAAGGGACTTGCTCAAGGGCTCAACAGTGGAAGCTTGGCAGTCTCGAGGCTTGAACCCAAAACCTTTTGATCAGTAGCCCTACCCACTGAGCCACCACTGCCCATAGGAAATCTAGCTAATACAAACCAGTAGGGATGCACCGATCCAATACTGAGTATCCGTATCAGAGTCAATACTGGCCTAAAAATGCTGACACCGTACCAAATCCAATCCACTGACGTATTTTATGCTGTAAAGCCGTGCGATTTTGACACAGCTCAGATTATGCAAGTGAATGCAGGACACAAATTGTATTAAGCCTGTAATTATCACGGCTGTGACATTTTGCATAACCTAGCAATAGAAGCTCACAACGATTGGCTTGGTTACTAAGTGGACAGTGTGGGGTCAGTATGAGGTGTACCCGATACTCTGAGCGTTAATATCGATATCGTATAGAGAATGGAACAATGAGATCGGTACTTTCCTACAAAACACAGTTATACACAGCTATATACAGTTATTTGCCCCACGTTTTCGACCAGCAAAATCGTTTTTTGGTTTGGTTCCACTCAGCACCAAAGTGCTGCTGGTCCGCAACCAAGAATCGGTGATATCAGGGGCTTGAGGACAGCATTATTACATCGTAACTTGAGCAACTCAAGTTATTTTCATGACCACCATTAAAATAAGACTACTATAAGCTACACTGCTAATTTTATTGAAAATAAAACTTGCTTTGAGTTACACCGACACTAACTCCTTTCTGACAGGGTTTTAGCTGAGTGGTACTCTTAGACCCTGACCTATTGGTGCTAGCATAGGATATGTTTTTAATAGGGACTACAAAGAACTTCTGTAAGTCGCTCTGGATAAAGGTGTCTGTTAAATGCTGTAAATGTAATAAAAACAATGTATCTGTATTGCACGTAATTGTGCTCTATGACGATGTCTCTTGCCGTGTATAGACGCTGAAGATTTTGACTTTGGATGGTGAGACATGTTGACAAAGTCAGGTGTAAAAACCTCCCCGATTATTGTTCTTCTTATGCTGCGCGTCAATAAAATCCTACATCTGTTTACATAATGGTTCAGATCCCAAACTGGTGGAAATTCAGGCCAGCTCTTAAAAAGGTTCGCTCGTTCTCTGAACATGCACCGGCTCCGGTTCCAACACCGTGTCAGTGGGAAAAGGGTTATGACAGCCCTAGTATATGAACTCACAACCTTCCGGTGGCTAGCACAGAAGCTGTATATGCTGTGTGAGATGTTAAGAGTTTACGCAGCTGCTACTGTGTGATTTATGACATACAGTGCAGTGATTTGGGAATTTATAAGACCTGGACGTAAGGAGAATCTATTCAGCTCTACATGTATAACAATCAATGAGAGAACAGGAAGAAAGACAGCGTGGGGCATGTTTTTACGCTCGAGCCAGCTGCTAAAACAATCTGTGTGTGTGTGTGTGTGTGTGTGTGTGTGTTTGTAAGCAGACCCCTCTGGGTCGTGCGGGTGAAAGAGCGGAAGAGCAGGCAGGGGAGTACAACGAGGATTCCAGAGTTCATCATCACTTCTACAGCAGTCCCATCACCCCTATTCTCCATCACTGACCTCAGATCAGTCCACTCACACAGCACTCAGGGCGGTCACATGACCTCCGGTTCCTTCTGGCCGATCTGAGATCAGCAGTGACCCCCAGAAGGCCACAGTAATGAGCCTTAAAGTTATCATAATCAGAACACAGCAGTTTGTGTGTCTGCTGAATACATTTCTTGAAGCTGCCGTCCTCGAATGCTCCATAGGGGAACTCCTACTACATACTAGACCGCCGTGTGTGTGTGCATAATTTCCCATGATGCAGTTCAATTGCAGATGAGACATCCAGGCTACGATGTTGGTTCAATGCACTTGAGAGATAAATAGTGTTCGTGAGGGTGATACACACAATATAAACAGCCTTCAACTATGTAGTAAAAACATTTTAAAGTCACTCTTAACTTAAAAACTTTTTTTTTTTTAATGGTTAACTCCTCTTGGATGACTAATTTCAATTATAGATATTTTTAGGTATTTAAGTAGAATTTTTTATTTAAAGCAGGTACTTTCTCAGCACGTCAACCGATTTTTGGGGCGGGGCTACATACCGCCACAAAATAAACTTAATGGATTTAAAAACCATCACGTCCGATATGCAAAATTCATGGATGTCGACGTGGTTGCCAAAACTTTTAGCTACATAACCTGCATGCTAAGCTAGCTTATAATATAATATTAGTGATGAACAATCGTGATTGTTATGGTATATTTTGACAGGTTTGGCGACGTTAGAAAGATTTTTCTAACCATTTTTGTAATATATTTGACATAGAAACACTTTAAACAATTGACTATTTTATATATATTATCTTTAGTAGTTTAAAATGACTCGTTCAGGGGTAATTGAGAGCTTGAGACATGCTCCGACAGACACACACACACACACACACACACACATTTAGACCTCATGCATTACGCTCCAGCTCAAAAGATGCAAACAGTCGCACACTCACAGAAAGCCTGGAGAAACGCGGTGCCACTCGGAGAGTGTGTGCAGCAGAAGAGAAAAGATCAGTGGTGGCATGCAAACACCCCAGGGATGGTGGGCACCAGCGTGATTTCTAAGTTTAGCTCCGGCCATTCAGGAGTACACAGCTCTGCTACAGTACACCACACGGCAAGAACCACACACACTCCCACACACGCGCAAACAGAGGTCTGCTTCCGAACGCACAAAGCACAAGCACAAACAAAAACCTGAGCATGTGTTCAAACCCTGATTCTAATCACACAGACAAAATAAAAACCAGTCTCTCTCTCTCTCGTTCTGTGTGCCGCGAGACAATAGTGCAAACGCGTCCAATCAGATCGAAGCCAACAGATTTTCATTTTCAATCAGAAGAACAAAGCCCGACGCAGAATTTGGAATTCAGATCCAAGATCCCTTTTATTCACCTTCCTTGTCCATCTGAGGATCAGCACAGTCGCTCCGGAAAGGTGGAGGCCGGGGAGGACTGAGTCATCAAAGCAAGGGCTTTGTTTTTTAACCCACAAAACAACAGAAGACAAGTGAGAAAAAGGAGGGTGATTAAACCGCGAGGGGAAAAAAGGAAAAAAGAAGAAAAAGAATCCCCTTTATCTGAAAGAAAGAAAAAAAAGAAAGAAAAATCTGATATTTTAGATCCACTTTATTTGATACAAAGAAAGATCTAATATCCTAGATCCCCTTTATCTTAAATAAAGAAAGAAAGAAAGAAAGAAAGAAAAAAGAAAGAAAGAAAAAGGATTCTAGAGGATGCTAGATCCCTTTTATCTCAAAGAAAGTAAAAAAGAAGAAAGATTTGATATGAGATCCCCTTTATCTAAAAGAAAGAAAGAAAGAAAGAGGATTTGATATCCTAGATACCCGTTATCTCAAAGAAAGAAAGAAAGAAAGAGGATTTGATATCCTAGATACCCGTTATCTCAAAGAAAGAAAGAAAGAAAATTTGATATCCTAGATACCCGTTATCTCAAAGAAAGAAAGAAAGAAAGAGGATTTGATATCCTAGATACCCGTTATATCAAAGAAAGAAAGAAAGAAAGAAAGAAAGGATTTGATATCCTAGATACCCGTTATCTCAAAGAAAGAAAGAAAGAAAGAAAGAGGATTTGATATCCTAGATACCCGTTATCTCAAAGAAAGAAAGAAAGAAAGATTTGATATACTAGGTACCCGTTATCTCAAAGAAAGTAAAAAAGAAGAAGGAAAGATTTGCTTGCATATAAAAAAGGGAACTCTATGGAGGTCATCGGTGACAAAAGAAAGCGTAATTTAATGAATCACAAATCTGTGGGCAGTTTTTAAATCTGCAACTTGAACTGTAACATATATATTGTGTATATGCTTTATACGTGACATTCATGAATCATTATTAATAAATGTTTATCTCAAAAAAAGAAAGAAAGAACTGATATCCTAGATGTCCTTTACCTCAAAGAAAGAAAGAAAGAAAGATCGGATATCCTAATGTCCTTTACCTCAAAGAAAGAAAGAAAGAAAGAAAGAAAGAAAGATCGGATATCCTAATGTCCTTTACCTCAAAGAAAGAAAGAAAGAAAGAAAGATCTGATATCCTAGATGTCCTTTACCTCAAAGAAAGAAAGAAAGAAAGAAAGAAAGATCTGATATCCTAGACCCCCTTTACCTCAAAGAAAGAAAGAAAGAAAGAAAGAAAGATCCAATCACGTTTCTGTAGGAATCCCGGCATTGCAGCTACAAACAGTTAAAACTACACGTGTCTGCAAACCCATAATGCGAGACATAAAGCATGAACTAAATGTCTGAAAAATGATTCATGAATGTCACGTGTAAAGCATATACACAATATATATATGTTATACAGTTCAAGGTGCAGATTTAAAAACTGCCCACAGATTTGTGATTCATTAAATTATGCTTTCAGTGTTGCATTCTTTTGACACCTCCACAGAGTTCCCTTTTTGATATGCCAGCACACTTTTTAAACGGATCGGTACCCGTGTTCGGGACGGGATTTGGTCTTGGTAGGTAATGGAAAGAAAGAAAATCAGTGGTATCACATCTCTACTTGTCGCTTACGTCAAGTGCTGACCGTCACTGAATGCATTATGGGGAAAGCCATCCAAGCCTGGATCAGGGAATGATCCAATCCCAACTCTACTCGGATCATGCGCACGTCTGCTGTCAATAAGAAAGTCAAAGCTGTGTTTTTCAGCCTGTGCAGAAATACGATCGTGGTTGGATCTTTTCATTTTACAGATGATACAATCATGGCCGACCTTTTATTAACCTGTTTAGAGAGTCGGTTCACTATCAAGAAGCGCTTCAATAGCAGTGGGAGGTTATTTAAACCATCGGCTACACGGACATTTCCGGCAAGCAGCCTTTCCATTCATGCCTTGCCGTTTTCATGAATGAAAACCTTTCCGTGTCTGAAACGTTTTCCAATGAAGCTCGTGTTTTAAAATCGCGCCGTCTCAGTTGGCCGAGCCGTTATTCGGATCTTTATTCGGATCTTTATTCGGATCGTTATTCGGATCTTTATTCGGATCGTTGTTATTCGGATCTTTATTCGGATCGTTATTCGGATCTTTATTCGGATCGTTGTTATTCGGATCTTTATTCGGATCGTT
>JAOUQW010000021.1:11162555-11192943 GCA_028565825.1 Olivaichthys viedmensis
TTTAGCACTGAAGTGTGAGGGTTACGTTTGTGTGTGTGTGTGTGTGTGTGAGCACCCAAACTGGAGCCAGACTAACAGATCTCAGTGTTGCATAGCCTGTCGCCACACTCTCCTGGATACAAAACCTCAGATTTATGGGTGAATTTTAGTCAAAACCGTGTGCCAAAAAAATCTGCAATGGGAGCCAATATGAGCTTACAAATGTCTGAGAAGTTGAGAAAGTGAGAACGAGAGAAAGAGAGCAACGGCGAAACGCTGAGACGCGTCAGTCTGCTCGCTCTGGAACGCCTGACCCTGTCTCTCAAATGCAGAAAAACTTCAATGTGAAGTTCCAATTTGGTGACAAAAGGGCCTATATAAAGTGAAGAGCTGAGAGAGCGAGGGCAAGAGAGATAAAGTAAAATGCCAAAAAACACAAAAAAGTATATACACAGCCTTACCATACAAAACCATGTCGACACACACACACACACACACACACACACACACACACCTCAAACAGTTGAGTCTCGGGGAACGTTTGACATAATCTTAGTATTTGGCATGATCTGTATCTGTCAGTCGTCCGACCTTCAAAACGTTCTCTTGAAGATCATCTCCATATCATGATCTGATAAAAGTTTGTACATCTTATTACAGATACTATACACATTATAGAAAGTAAGCGCGTCATTTATTATTATTATTTCTTTTCTTTTTTTTTGGACTGTGTGCACGTCTTAAACCCGTTCGTAGTGAGTGCTTATCAAATGCTAGTGGACAAAATGAAAAACATTCCCCCCCCATGAATAATATACGTGAGGGGGGATTTGAGGCCTCTGGCACTTTAAGGCTGGGTGTGGGTGTGGCCCTAAATCCCTCCCCACCACTTTTTTTTGTCTTGTTTTCGTTTTAATCCCGATAATCCCCACCCCGATAATAAAGTAGTGTCCCAGCCTTTGAAAGCTTCAGCTGAAAAATCGTCCTTTAAAAAAAGGCTAGAAATCTGGCAGGGTGGCTTAAAGTAGTAAAGTGATCAAAGGTGAGGAGCCACAAAACAGGCAATAAGTAGAGTTTTATTTTAATTCTTCTTCTTTTTTTCCCCCATTTCCTCTTCTTTTTGTAAATACAAACGACTACCTTTAATCTCTGAAACGACTTCGTACAAAACGCTTATGTAACCCGGTTTAAGATGATGACCAATCGGAACCACAATGAGGTGAAAAACGATATTTCACAAATGCCAAAACTCGTGTCTGAGTAAAATTGAAAAGAAAAAAAAAGAAAAATCTAAATCAACCATGAAATACGCTAGGAGGAACTTCTAACACATCATGGGGCGACTACACAAATGTCAGAAGTGAACAAAAAAATTATCATGAATCCAGTTAGCAGCAAAGACTACCCCCCCCCCCCCCCATCAACCCCATCATCTAGCAGTGGGGAAGAATTACTGGTTTAATTCTGAGGTGACTCCCTAAATCAACTGATAAAACAAATTTTTTTAAGGGAATAGCAAATGAACTGGGCCCTTTTCAAAAATATGTGCATCCTCTAAACTTTGGGATGATGGACCGATTCTTGACATAATCGTTAAATCGACATTAGTCCTAAAGCTTATTCATATAAAAATGTGTGAGCCAATCGCTTCGACACCGTCTAATGCTTTAAGTGAATGAAAAGAGAAATAATAAAAATGAAATAAAGAAAAAAAGAAAAAAAGAAACAGTTCATAATCATAGACTCCGACCAGCTACACAGCTCGGCTCGCGCCCCCAGTGATTCCGAGTCCGTTCAGAAGGATCCACTTCATATCGAAATTCAGCAAGTACAAAACAACGGAGGCTCGTTTGTCCTGATAAAAGAGACCAGTGTCGTCCTGTGCACTTCCGCTACGAACAAAACATACATGACCACTTAACGATAACAGCTCAGCACACAATAGGATATGTCTCGGTAAAATCTGTACAACCTTTGCATGGTGGTGTATAGAATATTTGATTTACTTCGGTAGAAAAATAACAGTAAATTCCTGAATTCACAAAAATCGCTCGTAAGAAATGCACAATTCACTGTTGAGGCCAGCGTGATAAAGAAAATGGGGCTGACCTGAAATTCGGAAATAAAGGCATCTTCAGCTAGGCATTTGCTGATAATTGATGTTCAACACGCTCAATATTGTTATTGTGGACACAAAGATATCGTCACTCTCCCTCGTTTGCCATTTGGGAGAAGGCTGTCTAAAGTAGGCAGCACTTTTGGCCGGCATTTGTGCCTCTGAGATAAAGTCTGTCCCGTTTGGACGGCAGCATAAGGACAGCTGTCCTCCGAGGTTCCTTATTTTGGATAAATTTGTCGCAGGATCGCATGTGTCCTCCTCTGCGTTTTACTACAATATCGTGATGATATCGTAAAGGTTGGGCAGCTTAATCTCGGTACATGCCTATCTTCGAAATAAATGCCTTATTAACAAGAATTATCTACAAAATTAATAAATGCCCTAATGAAGACATCCACCTCGTGTCCCGTTCCCCCGTCCGTTACGTCAGACCTGTTCTTTCTTTCTCTCAAGCAGGGGTGCAAGTTTGCAAGCATCTGATCCAGAAACTGAGAAGAAACGTCGCGTTTACTGTCATTTTCTATACACACGCCGGTTTCTAAAGTAATGGAAGAACTCATTTTCCCTTCGATTATCTAAAACCTGTGTGCACCTTCTTTGAAGACACAAATCAGTGCCTTACGTAAAGAGAGAAGGGAAAAAAAGAAAAGAAAAAGAGAAATCAACAGATCAACAGCAGTTCAGTTAATGTTGGGGTTTTTTTTTGTGTGAAATGATAAAGATTTTTGATTAGGAGCTGTTTAATTGAGGATTAAAGCAATTTCATCAAAAGGTTTAAATTGAATGACAGAAGTTCATCTTTAAAAAAAAAAAAGAAAAAAAGAAAAAGAAACAACAATGTTTTTGTCTTAGCTAGCCTGAGCTCAAGTTGAGGGGGAATTAAAATACAGATCAGATAGGGAGGAGGTGGAAAGTGATTAAGGGGGAAATTTTTTTTATCTTGTTGACCTGATAGATGCACTCGCATGCACACAATAACCCGTTTTAGTACAGTATTTGGTTTCTTTGAAGAAGAAGAAGAAAAAGAAAAAAAAGTTGCTGTAAAGGATTCTCTTCTAAAACAGCAGACAAAATATTGGGTCTGAATTCTTCATCGAATCATGTAACAGAAACGCAGTAACAAAAAAGCAGGACAGCCGAACAAGCCTTGGATAAAACGTCAACTTCAAATGGGTTCATTCAAGTCATCCGCTTAACTCAGTGTTCTCATCAGTGTATGAATAACTTCTTATACGCACAAGATAAAACTAAATATCTTCCACTGACCAGTCAGTACAAAACAGCGACACGCAATGTCGAATGGTTAAAAAAAAAAAACAACGACAAAAAAACAGCCTCAAGCACCAACTAAACGAAATCCATGTTAAATTAAATCATACATAATTCAGTAAAAACCAAAGAACCTTGCGACGTGCAGCCTGTCTGCTGGAGGATTTAATCGCACGAGCGAAACTGAAACTCCTTAAGAAAAGCAAAGATGTGTGCGGCTCATCAATGATGATCCGTCATGGCTGCTGATGTGCAGGCAAAAAAAGCCCTCCGAGGATAACCAATAAAATGGTTAAAGGCAGGAGGAGAACTTGGTGCTTGTGCATTTGAGGACACTTGCAGAGAATGTATTTATTTATAAAAAAAAAAAATTAAAAAAAAGAAGTGCAGGGCTGAATACTGAGCATTCTCGGTGTCGGGTATGGAGAGAACCAATCTGTTGTTTCTGCGACCAAATGTTTAGTGTTCATACGTTCGTAACAAAGAGCATCACTATATGTGGTGTTTAATTAATCAATAGTTATTCTTGAGTTATACTGAAATGGGTAAGTATAAAAATGTAACAGTTAGTGTGGTCCCAGTTACAGAGTAACGGGAAAAACAGTCAAATGCGCTGTTTGTTAGGAACGCTGGAACCTCAACTCATGTCTGCTTTTACTTCAATAAAACAATCCCATATGAATGATAACACCGGGTGATAACACTTACGGGCAAGGCACTCGACACACAGATCTCATCAGATCCTCCGTGCCTCAGCTTCCAGGAGACTTTAAGTACTTTGATTAAAACCTGTCCTCTGATTTGCCGATCTACTTTTAGAAGATAGGCAGCATTTTTTTTTTTTTTTGGTCCCCTCAATTAAAAAAAAAAAAATCCTGAATCCGTGCAAGATTGTGCTTTTTTTTTCTTTTTCCCAGCAATCAGTGATGAACAGATATGTTTTCTGTGCAATCCGGAAGTGCTTTAGCTTTACGTTTAAAAAAATGTATTGTATACGCGTGAAATTTTGGAACTTGGAAGGCAATGAGATTTTGGATTTTGGGCATGGCCCGGGTAAGAACAAGGTTTATAACCTTGCGTTTATAAGTTCCAATATGAGAGTAGGCTCATGGTAATTGCATTACCATAGCGCAAAAACGAAAATGGAATAAGAGGAGAAGCACTGGGTGCAGGGTGAAAGGGCAGGTACTGTCTACGTTCATGCTGGGCAGCTGGGTCATGTGACAGAGGGCCTTTCGCTCCATATGGAAAGAATCCACAGAGAATAAGATGGATTTTAAAATTAAAATAAAAATAAAAATAAAAATAAAATAAAAAAGGGAGGGGGGGGGGCTTCGCAAATCGCAGTGTGCTGCTTTAAGTGCTTAGAAAAGGGGATTCATTGAACCTGTAAAGGGTTGGAATAATCTCAACGGCAGTAACGGCTGAACGGCTTCTGGAGAGAAACTTCAGCATTCACAGATTGCTTTGTATTACTTTTGATATGCTTTTCTTTATCCCCATCTTGTGCTTTGAAAGCCTGATCCAGTGCAAGGCCAAAAAATGATTGGGGAGCCTGGTTTATAAGTTTCTTTTGGAAATAAGTGACATGAAACAATATGAATAAGTGCAAAAGATGAATAGAAATGGCTCGCGCTCAGTATTCACGCCACAGCACTGTAAAGCAGTTCCTTCTAACTGCTTGCACCTGTAGGGGTGGGACGATATACCGTTATAGATCACCATGAAATATGCCACACAATTAAAAAAACAAAACAGTAGCCTGCCTTGTAAAGAGTTAGCTTATATTGCGATATATATCAAAAACATATATTGTATTCTATTGGGATGATATTAGGGCTGTCTGAATGAATTTCACTCTTTAAATACTTTTTTTTTAAAGAATATTTATGCATTCAAAAGGCAAAAAATCCACATTGACTGTTTAAGATCTCATGTTCTTCTTAATGCAAGTCTATCGAAAGGCATTTTCTGAAATGTTTTGCTAAATATGTCTCATGTCGATCGATGTAGCAAAAGGGGTCTGAATAAATTTATGCCATATTTAATTTTCCCATAAAAAAAAAAAAAAACATTTGTCAATTTTCTCTCTATAGAAAACGAACTAAGTGCGTGCCCTAAAGGTGGTGTAACGCTCAAGTAATACATTTCCAACAGGCACTTATTGCAGTTGCTCTTTATCTGGGGTTGAATCTCAGATGGCGTTTTACAGGCCTCTTGCCGTTTTCTTTTCAAGACTTTTTTTCCCCCAGATTGTTGTCTTAAATTTGCCAGACTTTCTATGTTCAGTTTACTTGCCACTTTTTTTTCCCCTCCAAAAGTCATTTTTCATCATCATTAAAAAGGTAAAACATGAACTGTGATATGCACACGGCAGATTTCGAACCTTTGTCTTTTTAGCACTTTGAGAACATAATGATCCAGACTTTTTATCCCCCAAAACATTTAACAAATGTCCAAACTTTTCCCAGACACCGAGTGTCTTTAAATTCCATACTTTTCTAGACTTTCCAGACCTGCTTTACAGCCTACGTAGTGAGCATATATAGTGCATAGGAAGCCATTTGGGATTCTGCCTAACTGTGTTGGAGGGGCTTAAAAGAAACGTGTAAAATGGGTTCCGGGTTGCCTAATAAATGTGAACTGTAACAAATTATTAGGACGAATGGACAAGAAAACAAATCTGAATCATTAAAGTTGATGATAAAATTATGATATTGCCTTCGTGTGATTTTCTTTTCTTCTGTGGTTTATGCAATATTGAATGCACGACTGCTAATGTTCACTCTGGCTGTGGCAGTATAACATTACAGGCTCATTAATATTCAAATGCATTCAGATACTTTTATGTAATTAAGAAGTGATCCATTTTTTTTTCAGATTGTTCCACCCCTAACTTGATGCAAGTCCTCTCGAAAATGCACAAACGCCAAGACTTCTTCCTCATGCCTTAACTGCAATGTCGTCAAAAACGTAATGAATGAAAAATTGTGCAGACTTTTACAAAAGTTAAAAGGAAATGTGTGTGTGTGGGGGGGGGATTAAAAAATAAAAAATAAAAAATGGCACGCCATCAACACACCCAACAAACCAAAAGCGACCACCACCACTTTGGCCAGTGACAAATCCAACCGCAGGATACGGAGACCACACACACGCACACACTGTGGACTTCCCTACGGCGATAATCTGGAGTGTCCCAAACACAACATTTAGGGGAGTCCCACACTCTCTGAACCAAAGAGATACAAACGCCAGTGTACACACACAGGGCCTGAGAGGTACTAAACGTGCCCGCTAACACACAAAAGAGAATAAAGAAATAAAGGATAAATGGCAAAAGGGGAAATGAGACAGATTCCCAAACATGTCAAACGAGATCAATACATCAGAGGAAATCAAAAGAGACAAGATGCTTCGTACTACGTGAGAGCGTGAGAGCAACCAAAAAAAAAAAAACGAGATAAAAATCAAACAAACAATAAAAGCGAACGGCTTCAAAGTCAGCCATTAAATGCCATCGTGATCATTTTAAGTGACATCATCATAACTCAAAAGTAATATAAACGAGTTAAAATAATCTGTAGAATTCATTAATATACAACGTATGAGAACTACATCTTTGTAAATATTACCCAATACTGCCGGCAGTCTATCAGTCTAAAAAAAAAAAAAAAAAAAAAAAAAAAAAAACAAAACGTAACTTGCCCTCTTATAAACCAATACACATTAAAAACAACCAAAGAACAGGATTCAAATAAATTCCAAAAAGAAAAGAAAAAAATAAGTCAAAATGAAAAAACACAGCACCTATAAATAAGCCAAATAAAATCGTAACTCTATATGATGTATTAGGATATGGCAATAAAAAATTTAAAAAAATAAAATAAAAAAAAGGGATAAAATCCACTACTTCATTAGAAGCCTAATAATGATAATGATTGATAATAACAGCTTATGAGAAGAGAGGAAGGGTGGCAGTCGTGCACGCTACGTGTGCGTGAGTATGTACAACCTATCTCGTACACAATCGGAGGGAAAAATCAGACACACACACACACACACACACACACACACACAGAAGGGAGGCAGTGGACTGGCAGGCACTGAGAGCTTGTTTGTAAAGTGGGGAGGGGGGTCGAGAGGACAGCAGTGTCTTCACACACCTCTGTCTTCTCTCACGGGTTACCTCGAGTTAAAAAAAAACGCCAATAAGCTGCAGAGATACCAATGATGAGGGACTTTTCTGGTACAGGACATCGCCGGCCACACTTTGGGCAGCGTGTTCTACAATTTGGTTGGGGGCACTTTAGTGAGGAAGAAATGCATTTTTTTGTGAGTAAATATGACGCAATACTTTGGTATCACATGCTTGGTGCTGCGCGTGCTGTCTAACGTTACAGTACTGATTGGTGTTGAACCCTTTTGTACTTGTAATCACCTATAAAATTGCTATTAACTCTTTACAGGTACCCTTTATAAACTAAGGAAGGAGGGAATGAAATTCGGGACGAGTCCCGAGACGAGGGCGTTTTTCCCCTCTGCACAAATTCAAAGAGGAGAAAAGGAGGGTAAGTTAGTTAACATACAGACCTGCACCCACACGCACACCGAAACACACAGCACACACTCCTCACACCCTCCCACAGTTGTAACACAGGCGCAATGGATCGTGGAGTGTGTATGGGTTTTAAAGTGAACTGTGCATCTCTTGGCGACGTCAGAGGAAAAACACAAACAACCCTCCCCGAAGACTTAACAGTACCACTTAAATCTATTGAGTACAGTACTACAACCCCCACAATCCTCCACTCCTCAATCCGTTCCTGCAACACAGGAGGAGGCCCTTATTAACCCTCAGGTCTAGTCGTATTTCATTATAATCTCTGCTGACATCTTATTCTGTGTGGTTTTTTTTGTTCCCCCCCCCCACCCTCTCTATTTTTTTCTTTTCATTTCCTGAAAGTGGTCTAAAACAGAGGGCGATATAAAAAATGTGGTGTGAACCGTGCAGGCTTGTTAAAGCTGTGAAGTCGAATGTGCACTATAAGAGCTCTACATGACGAAATATCACTACGTCAGCTACCACGATATATTCTCGTTTTTTGTCCTTTTTTTTTCTTCTCTAAAACCTTGCATCTTATTCCTTTTATTTATTTGTTTTAAGTACAAAATTCGTGAATTAGAGTGATTTTTCTTTCCAAAGTTTTAAAACACTTATTTCTTTTTTTTTCCTTTTTTTTTTTCTTCTCTCTCTCCCTCTCAGGTCAATTCTCCCTTCCAAATAAAATGTGTATTTTGTTTCATCCTTTTTTTTGTTTTGTTTTTGTTTTGATGTCCTTTAGAGTCAATAGACTGTGCAATCTCTTAGTGGCAACCGAATTGCTATATATAAAACCTTGTTCTTCATCGGAGGACTTCCTGGTAGAAAAAAGAAAAAAAAAGAAAAAAAAGAAGAAGAATGAGGAGGTGAAGAAATGCTGGAGGTCCTCGGCCATTAGATGGCCGGTGTGGAGGGGGATGAACTTCCGATTTTTCTCCTTCCTTCTTCAGTAACTTCTATACTTAGCTTGTCTTTTTTTTGTTCTCTTCTTCTCCTCCTCTTCTTGGTATCCGTCCTCTCATGTTTCAGCCAGACGTAATGGAGTCGGTTAAAAACATTATGCACACACGTGGTTTAAAAAAAGACAAAAAGAAATAAGTGTAACAGTAACTCAAATCGACAGTGTGAAGAATTAGAGCTCTGAACGGGGAGGCGTGAGTCCGTGTACACTTTGAGGTGAGTGCGCTGATCCTCCCCTTGAAGTGCGCCTTTGAAAGCAAAGAGCCCTAGCTGAGAGAGGCAGCTTAGTGCTGAGTTTGGGGTGGTTTTGGGGGCGTCGTGGCCGACGGGACGGCTAAGTGCTTTATCTCGGTAAAAGAATCTGGAACAATCCGCTCGAGTTTCCTCTTCTCATACCCACTACTGCACTTCTTTCTTCTCCTCTTCAAAAAAAAATAAAAGTCAGTCTCAAAGATGGCCGCACTCGACTTTGGCTGTGCCCACGGGAGGGAAGCGGGAAGCGTCTCCTCCTAGGTCAGATCAGGGTAAAGGCGTAGAGGGGAGTGTGTGTGTGTGTGTGTGAGTGTGAGGACCCTAGCGAGGACTCAGAACTCCCATTCGGACGGTTCCTCTTTGCTGGCGGCTTTCTCTAGCCGGTGAATGATGTTATTGAGGTTGGCGGCTTTCTTTTTGCGCAGGCTGTTGTCCTTGGGGTTGCGGGAGAAGCCGAACAGGCCCAGGGCCGAGGTGCTGCCCTGGTGCCCGCTGGTGCCAGGCCCCTCGGCGGCTGAGGTAGTGGGTTCTCTCGGGGTCGGCGAGTTAGATGGAGTGGGCTCCTTGGGCATGTCCTCTGGGCCGGAGGTGGATTTTTCGTCGGTGGGGCCATCGTGTCGGCCCTCGACCGTGCCGTCTGAATCTGTGCCGTCGCAGCAGTCACCTGCTTTTCCCGCTCGCACTGAGGGGGAGCCACCTTCGCCCGCCGCAGCGGCTCCTGCCGCCTGGATTTCCTCTATAAAGAGCTCCCGACGGATACGAGACCTGGAGACAGAGACGGAAGATGATGGAGAGGTGGAGAGAGACAGAGAGCAGAAAGATTAAGGTCTTTTGAGTGAATAGAAAAGCGTTTCAGAATTCTGAATGAAATACAATCAGATAGACAGACTTATAGACTAAATAAAGCCCCGTGGCTTGTTTTAACTGTGGCACGACCTTTGCAATAGCTTTTGTGCCAACTAAAGCATAATGACGCAGAGTATTGGGGTTGCGGTACAATGACATTTAAATATGTGATTTTATAACGCGATAATGCTTTTTATACAATACATTCTTTCATGCAAACCATATTAGAATGCAGTAGAGTCCAAAAGTCACCAAACACCGATTTATTTATTTAAAAAAAAACATACAATATTTTACTTAGGTGACTATTATTTAAGTATAAATTATTTAAAGCTAAAAAGCAGTTTTTAAACCGTGTGGTTAATCGAATATCCTGATATCTAAAAAATGCGTCTTAGTATTCAATATCTTAATCTAAAAGGCATAAAAAAAAATTAAAATCATGCATTTTAGTGTCATTTCAAATAAGTGATGCAGAATCACAGAAAAGGTCAGGACAAGCAGCTGATGTTGCGTCTCACTCACATCAAGCGAAATAGCGACTTCTAAGCAGAGCTGTATATGGAAATCTTTAGCTCTACTTCTGTCTTATTAGCGATATTATGGAAAAAGTGGGGCGACCATTTTGCATTCTTAAACTTGCCGTTCCTTTTGACGTTTATTCTGCTTTTATGATATGTATTACAGACACAATGCGGTTTTGTATCGGGGCTATTTGCTTTTAATGTGGAATGGATGTTACAAGTGCGTTGTGTTTTTATGCCTAACAATCTAAAATATTTTCTTGCTGAGCTATTCGAAATACCATTTGTGCAAAAATGCAGATATTAAAACAGCAATAATGGTTTAAAAAAACGACAATCTTTAGGGAAATTCAAGTATATTTGAAAATGCCTTCTGAATTCCCTTAACTTTCTTAAAAAGTTTTTTTTTTTTAAACACAATGTAAATGATTTAATGACTAACACCTGATACTGATTCAATTAGTACGGTTCTTTACGTGCGATCGTCCCCACTGCTCTCAGCCAATAAGAACCAAGGTTTTTTTGGCCTGTAATAGTAAAGAATGATGTAATCTTTTTTGAGGAAATGTAATTATATGGCAAGACGAGAAATAAATTGCTACACTTTCATGACTGATGAAACAAAAGCACTTGATCGTGAACTCCGAGTGTTATTTAAGTCGTTAGCTGAGCACATGCTATGTCAGCTATGTTTATGTAGCCTAATTAAGGTTGTGTTTTGCAGAACGGACCTGTAGTTGTGGAACCAGTTGATGACGGTGCTGGTTTTGAGGTTGAGCTGGGTTGCCAGCTCCTCAATAGTCTTGGGAGAGGGGTAGGGCTTCTGCTGGTAAGCCCTCTTCAGCGCCTCCTTCTCCTCGGGAGCCAGAACCACGCGCGGCTTCTTCAGGTGCTGCTGAGGGTGGTGTTGAGGGCTGGTGCCCGGGCCGAAATCTGAACTCACTAGGACACTGTCCACCGGCTGGGAATCGCTGACCGAGCTGTGGCGTCGCTTCATGTATGCTGCGGAAAAATGAACGGTGTGTTGGTCAAAACAGAAGTCTTCAGCTCATCACTTAGAGCTGTGCAATACAACGTCATCGTCCGAACTGAGAGAGAATCTACAGTAGCATGCTTTTCAAATATAATAAGTATGCAAGTTTATACCGTAAAAAAACAACAACTTGATATTGGGTTCTACGGTTATAATACTGTAAAGTGTTCTCAAGTCCTTGATTGAGAGAGGTGCAGTTTGTTCCCTGAGAAATTAAGAAATAACACACTGACTAGCGAATGCTAGTTTGTCAATGCGGACCTAAATCTACTGTGGAAATTTGTGTGAAAAAAAAAAAAGGATAGTTTGTCCTGCTGCCTGTTGCTTGGCTTTGAGATAGATCAGGAAAGATTAACGGCAAATTATGGAATTTACAGATAAACGTAAATGATACGCAACATATTAAGCATTTCAGTTAGGCCTGTGCTGAATGTGCAGTATAATAATCACGGTCTGGGCTGTGTATTTTGTTCAATACAGATCGCACTCATAAAGCTTTAAATAAAAAATAAACACCACTAGGTGTCAGCATTGTACCGAACACAGGAAATATGTACTTTAGGTATTCCACTGGGGTGAAAGCTCGCATCATTTATTTTGATTATGACGACATGCTTTCCCCATATTCTGGGGAACATTTTCAGAATTTACCGCTCAACCGAGATACATAAATCCATAAATCTAGCTCCATGAAAAAAATAAAAATATAAAGTCAATAAAAAAATAAAAAAATAAAAAGAACTGGCGAGACTCCTAGCAGCTATAACGGCCTGATGAAATCATATTCCAATTACGTAAACATTTGGGGTCAATTCCGTGGGCGGTTATAGTGAGCACAGCTTATTCAGAATAATGTCAGTGAAGAATAAATTCCGTGTTATATGCTTAAAGCTTCAAGCGCACACACTCGGTAAGAGTATCAGAGAGTCAAATGCATGGCTCTGCTTCGAGCCTGGTTCTCTATTTTGTAAACTCTCAGTCACGAGAGGTCATCACTAGGCCATTAGGCTGTTTTATTGAGCAGGGGTCACTCTGCACTTCTTTCTCTTTCCTCCAGCCTCCCTCTAGGAGGGTTATATGAGGTCATGGGTCTATCGCTCTGGATATCAGGAGGGGGGGGGTATATCTAGTTCGACACAGCTCTGACACTGCCGGGATATGTGCAAACACACACTGAGCTGAAGCTCTGAGATCTGTGTGTGTGTGTGTGTGTGTGTGTGTGTGAGAGTGTGAGAGAGAGAGCGGGCCACTGAGCAGCCATGCCAGGGAAAAGAGCAGCAATGTCATTGCAAACCGGAGAGAAGCGTTAAACAGGCCTAATCACGCCAAGAATGTTCACTTAGCTTTACTTCAGGCGAAGAGAGAGAGTAAAAAAGAGAGAGAGAGAGAGAGAGAGTGTAAAAGAGAGAGAGAGAGAGAGAGAGAGAACAGGGATGCAGTGAGACGATAATGATGATGATGATGATGAGCACACACGACTCCGAATAAGCGAGGCCATGGCCTGTCACATCTAATGAAGAGAGTGACATGGCGGTGGCTGATGAGGGCCGACAGCGCAGAGGGGATGACTCTTTTAGGATCGAGGGAGCGAGAGAGCGAGAGAAAGACAGAGACGGAGGAGGAGGAGGAGGAACTGACGAGAGCAAAAATGTCCATACAATAAAGCACGGCTGGACTGTTGCATACATTTGTCAGGGCTGTGAAATGCGTACATGTACATCTTTCTCTACCTATATATGATTTATTCATACGTGTATCTGTCCATCATGTACCTCCATACATCCATCCATCTCTGAAACCTAACACTCCAAATGTCTTGTTGCTATAAACTCTTTATTTTATCCCTATTTCACTCAACTTTTGCACTTAACTGTATTTATATAAAAATCAATCACTTCAGAGTTAATCCCCTGTAAATACATGTTTGAATACATTTAAATGTGTAATGGTGGCCATGGCAGGTGACTGTGAAACTGAGCTAATCAACAAACACCCAAGTGCGCGCACACACACACACACCCTCGCACACTTCAGCCCTCTCCTACCTTTCTTCTCCATGCGCTTCATGTCCATGAGCTTGTCGACGTTGCGCGGGTCGCTGAGCCACAGCTGCATGCGCACGAACGGCTCGCGGCCCTTCAGGCTCAGCTTGTGCCAGGGTTTGGGCCGGGCCAGCAGGTCAGAGACGGAGCCCTGAGTCAGACCCAGGATGGTCTCGCCAAACAAACGCTGGCCTGCGGCACACACACACACACACACACACACACACACACACAGCTTTGTTAGTGCACTGACACACTTCAATCAATGTAATGCAATGAAATGCAATAAAATGGATGATTAAGATCAGTGGTGTTATAGACATTTTACACAACTGGTTCACTAATTATTTGGGGAGGGGAGTTTGTACAGAAGCATTATACAGAATTTCTATTTTGAGACCCTGGAATTATGCGGTTCTTTCTGACAATTTTGGGATTTTAACATAATTGAGCCATATAATAAATCCTCAATAAGGTCAAACTTTATATCTATTATTATTATTTTTTTAAACTTATAAGCAATATTTTGGTGCAAAACGTCACATATATTCAATGGCGTGTATATAAAACATTTATAACAAATCTTTGATGAAAAAAGGTCAGATTAAGAACCCTTATAATTTCAAGTTCTCAAATTTTTCTTCGATTGCTTGCATTACTTCCTGTGATTACTCTCCATTTCATTCATCTATTTTACCTGATAATATAGATCAGTGCTTGCTCTTTTGAAATGAACCACCAAATAGGTGTTATCCTAAAAAAATTCAATAAGGAGCATATGCTCGAAAAAAAACACAATCATCCGTACAAATCTGCTACAAGACTGCTGTTCTAGCCCGACTCTGAAAACTATCTTTTTTCCCCTGTTCAGCCAGAAACGCTCCAGACTGAATGTTTGAAAAGAGTCATGTGAAGCAGAACAGCGCTGGTAATTAAAAAAGTAGGCCAGCCGTGCTTCTTGACATAAGCACTCCACCTTCCTCCTACTCTTCATCATAACCGCGCTGTTATGAAAACACCTATCTGGGGCCCGACAGATGGAAAACCTTAAGGCTTCTCGGAACAACGCTACAATTTTCTAGTCCTCTTTTAGTGCTTAAGGGTCAGAACTGATTATAGAGTCGTCTTCGCAGACGTGCCTGGCTTTGCTCATCTGTCCTTAATGCAGTCGACCTGTAGACATAACTTCATCCCTAATTTGGCGAGTGGAAAAGTGAACTCATTCGCTTTAACTCGATCAGCCCTGCTGAGATCACTTTCCTGCTGCGCACCCGTCGCACAACACACGCACACTTTCAAACGGCTCCGAGTCTGTTTGTGTGTTGGTATGTACCCGGGTACGGTGGGTTGTCATTGGCCTGTGGGGAGGTAACACCAACAGCGTCTGGTTGTAAACCTCATTTCTCAGCCAGCCCCCCCTCTGAAGACTTACCTCACCCAGGACATAAGGTCACAATGTTCACAAAAGGCCCCTGATGCAGAATTCAACATGGTGGGCTGTGTGTGCCTTGTGCATTCAGCAAGCAAACAAGTGAAATGAAACACTTAAATGTCTGTACACTGTACATTGATAGGATTTTGGTAATGTATTTAGAAACACAACACGAACTAGCTCCCTAGCTAATATTATACAAAGAGATCTATAACACATGCTATCTCAGCAAGACGGTACAGCATAACCAGGACTTTAAATAGGAACTGTTACTGTACTGTACTGCTCTACTGCACACGTGACCTCGCACATGCCACTTTCTTCCTTTCCTTCCATCTTTGCACATACCATTTCAACCACAATAAGCACCGTCACTTTATGGACCACGTCTTCAGGGTACGTCTTCTACGTATGCTGTAAGAATGAATGTTGTCTTCTGTGGGGGGTTTTATTTTTTTTATAATGTCCTTGTGAAGTCTTGAGGAACATGAAAGTCAGAATTTTCATGCTTGATGAGGATGTAGGCAATATATTTTAGTTTGAACGCACACGATTCAGTGATTAATATATTAGTTTGAGATAAAAATGCTGATGCTAAAAAAACTAAACAAAAACTCTCTCATTGCTAGCGACTTCCACTTCACCCCCCTCACAGAGTACGGAGAAACGAATGTCCTTTTCCGGTATTAAATAACTATAAATAAAAAGTAAGGCATGAAAAAGAAGGTAGAACTGAGGAAAATAAAAACTACTTTAACTAGCTGGTGATATAAATAAATAAATAAATAAATATATATATATCAGGGCCATAGCTATTTATTCTCCAAAATATAACCTGCGTAAAAGTCCTTTCCATTATGACGCTTCATTTCTGGTTCTACTAGCAATCCCACCCCAGTAAAATAGGCAATGATGATGGAAACGGCGCCGTGTCTTCTCTGGAACGTTAGGAGAGGTCTAGACATCCAGACCCTCCTCATAAACTCAGCACAGCTGGAGCGATACGAGGAACGCGCAGATCAGAAAACACGACGGCAACTCCGCTAGACGGCAGACTACACCGCACACGCTCGTGCAAATGTGACTATGCAAATGTCCCCTTGCATTTATCTGTGCAAAAAAACTACATCCACTAACCCAGTGTACACCCACCTCAAACACGCCGTCTCAAACACGGAGAGCCGACTGCCCGAACAAAGACGCGCAGCAGCTCAGCTGAAGGTCAGACTGGAGCAAAATGAACACGGTGCACACACACGCTCGTCCGTATACAAAATAGATGCAAAATGTCTTCGATGCAAAAACTTGAGTAATTGAGAACACCAGTATACACCCATCCATAGGTGCAATTTACGCACGGGACGCTGGGGACGTGGCCTATTGCATATGCAAATCCAACAACAAGGATGTCAGTATGAACTTGTTTCTCATTGATCACGCAAGTTCCGTGCTTTTTTTTTTCTCCCCTGCCCAGTCATCATTCTTGTCCCCAGAAAGTTTCGCCCATGCACCCACCTAAAACAGGCCAAACGACTGAACAAGGACATTACAACACTTCGTCCTGCTGAAGGTCAGACTATAGCTTAATAAACACACCACACCCTCACACACACACTTGTGAATATATGTAAAAGTCCCCATGGCTTTGAATAGTGTCCACACCTAGTTGGTTGTTTCACATACCTGGTGGCACGACGGGACTGGGTGTAAATGAGATACACCTATCTGGTAGCGAACATACTGGCATTTCAGTGCCCATGTATTTATCTACTAATCGAATACGCAAGTGTAAAAGTATACGCCCTCTTAAATCTTAGATGACGACTCAGACCCCGCCCCTCACTCACCGAGGTTGTTGTCTGTGAGCACCTCCTTGACCTTCTTGGTGATGGCGTAGGTGTCGAGCTCAGGCGACATGGCCACCATCTCCTGGACGCTGAGGCCAGAAGGCGCCAGGTTGGAGAGAGGCAGGGGCACCAGGGTGCCAGACTGCGTGCCCTCGCCGGACTCTCCGGACGGTGATGGCTCGGGCATGGGTGCATGCACGCCCAGCGGCTCGCTCCCGCTCTTCACCGACTCCTCGGCCGAGCTGAGAGGCGACTCGGGGGCTGGACTGCAGCTGCCTGACGTTTTTGGGGTGCCCTCTGAGGGACAGAGAGAAAGAAGAAAAACAAAAACATGTCAGAGTGTACGGAAACGCAGCCGCTGTGGACTGACTGAGGTCTTTTACGCGACGCTTGACGCTTACGTGATGCGTTCGGTGTGAATTCGAGATAAGCCGATGCACTTTCAGCAAAATTGTTTCACACTCTTTTACATGCTGTGATGTTTCCTGTGTATGTTTGTACGGTTTTTACAAAATGAAATGTAATTACTATCAGAGTATCTCTGTGATTCTAGTCCCGTTTTTTTTCCTTTTTTTTTTTACAGACTGCACTTTCCCTTATCTGGAAATATTACTGTCTTTTACCGACTATAAGAAAATAACCACATGCAAATTGACATGTTGGTAAAGACTCCGTCACGTCCCCACATGCTCTTTTTCTTAGCTCCAGGAAGCGTCTCCCGCACAAACCAAATCCAAACCAATTACTGGCCGAGTTTAAAAGAACGCCGAACCACAAAATAGAGACAATGTTAAAAGGGTCTTGTCAGAGGAGCGACGCTTCTGGCGGCTTTAAGAAAAGCTATTGTTTTCCTAGCCTACATACCCGTTATGGGCATGTAGCTTACTAATTATCAAGCCCAACTTGTGCGGTTACAACAAGCAGTTATTATAAAGGTCAAAGCAATCAGTTTGCATTTAAGGTACAAGATTTATGTATTACTCGAGGAACTCTTTTGGTGTGACGACAAGGCGTGCATTGTGTAGACGTTCTCATTTCTGTATTTCTACAGAGATCTCTCATACCATGCGAATCAGTCATAATCATGACGGACGTCCTCCGGTGACATCACTTAACAAATGTCTGTAAAACTCTTCCCATCTGGATATCACTTAGCTCAGCAGTACAAAGCAGGATTCAAATGTTAAACTGAGTGTTTTTCATTATTAAATCTAAGTTAATTTAAATTTCGCTGCTTGCTTCATTCTGAACACGTAATACCCGCGGTTTATTTAATCGGTTAGTTGTGTAATGATCCTCATCCCTGCTTGAATATCACAGAACTATTCACACTGACAGCTCGACGTGTCCTGCAGGACGGCTCAAAGAAACACTCTAAGGAACACTCTGTCTTCAATTAGCGTGTACTTGATGGCTGTGTGTTCTGTGTACAGCTGCTCGCCTTGGACTGCACACGTGCACACGCACGCGCACGCGAGCTTGAAGCCCATCTGTCTCTATCCGAGACCAAAGTTAGTGACCACACTCGGCCTGGTTGTGTTAGAACACTTGTACAGAAACTGATAAGGTTTCCATTATAAGAATTTTCTCTCCATTGATGCTATTTGGAATAAACAAATGTCTCAGTCTACAAAAGCTTCTCTGATAGCTTGAGGCCATTACAAAATACATTTTCTCAATCCCAAAACATCATTTTCTCAGCAGCCTCTCTACAGAATACAGAAGCACCGCAAAGCCGAAACGCTCTTTTTCTCTTCTCTCTCCGTCCCTCTTGGCGGTCGTGTTCTGCGAGCGGCCCACAAGCGAGCAGTCACGGCAAGCCGTCGCTCCCGATTAACTTCCTGCCATGCCGCGCAGAGAGGGGGGGAGGGGGGAAGAAAAAAAAAAGAAAGAAAGAGGGAGCGAGGGGCAGTCACTTTTAATCAGGCGCTGCTACAACGTGCTGGATGCTGACATGTGGCTCTGCCGGCATGGCGGGTGGGGGGCGGGGGCGGGGATGATGGGCGCTGGGGCGAAGGCTGGCACTCTGACATGGTGCCGCTGACCTATGCACAGCAGGCCTGATGTGAGTAAGCCCCGGCGGGTGTGTATGCACGTATGTATGCGTGTACGTGCGCGCTTGAGCTTCACATGCGAGACAGCCGCCTTTTCATGACGCCGTTATTTTCTCAGTCGCCTGCGTTCGGGAAGCGAGGTGGTCTGGAATAAACGCGCCTTTAATTCCATTGCTCCAAAAAAAAAAACGCACAGGAGAGCGCTAGCGTGATTAAAACACACGACACACACACACAAGCCTTCATTTCAGTCCATTCACAAAGTTTTCGGCCTTTGTGTTCCTGTAGCGGCACTGCAGAGAAGAACATGCCAGAAAATCCTGTTTTTGTTATTGAGAAAATAACATTTTGTAATGGAGTCGATGTGTAATTTAAGAAAAAGAGTAGCCTTTGTGGGCCCTTAAGATCCACCATTTTCAATTTCTTCACATTTAAAAAAAAATTCCCTTCTCTTTCTACAAGCTGCCTGACAGTAATTTGGCAAAGAGCTGGTTTAAGAGAGAGAGAGAGAGCGAGAGAGAGAGGGCCTATCTAAGAGCCTGGACATGAGGACATGATCCCCCCTCCCCATTTCGCCCCTTTCTATTCACCGTGGACCCCGATTGGGTGGTCATTTGCATGTTAATGGACGACTAGAGAACGGTAGGCTGAGGGGACTTGGCAATTACCGTGCATCAGTGTTACCATGGGGGTAATTGATTAGGGCAGCGCTATAGAGCCTCTTAGGAGTGATTCAGCTCGTCCTTCTCTCTATTTCTCCTGCATCTCTCTCTCCATCCCCCAACAATGAAGCTGTGAGGCCTGGAGGTGCAGCCTGCTTTATTTCAACCCATCTCTCTGTCTCCGTTTCTCACACTCGCTATTTCTATTCCCCTCTCGCTCACGTTTGATGGGGGTGGGACGATATATCAATATATCAGTATGATGATAAGGAGATCGAAGCAAATCAAACAAATCAGCTTTGATGATTTTTGTTTTATGGCTTGTTGTATCATATTTTTTCTAGTGTGTGTGTGTGTGTGTGCGTGCACACTGGGATTGCGCATGCATCAGGGAAGCGTGTGTTAACCTGTCCTTTGGGCTGTGTGCGCACATGTAAAGAGCCAGAAAAAACGAGGAACGAAAGCGCTGCCAGCTCATGTATGTAATGAGGACTGAACTACAGTGTAATGGGCGACGAATGAGAAAGATTTATTAAGCGCCAGCGCGGAGGAGCGAGAGGAGAAACGTGTTTGTGTGCGTGTTTGACAGAAAACCAATTTGAGTGTCCAGACAGAGAGCGAAGCAGACTCCCCTGGGACAGATCGAGCCGAGACGGACGGTGACCCCACGACCTTCAGTATATTGAATAGTGCGTTTGGATTTTAGTACGCTGGAGAGAGCGATGCTAATACAGCGCTCATTGACTCCTTTGGTAGTGTGAGGCATTTGTTGTGTGCAATGAACTACTGCACGCTCAGTGCTTATAAAGCCCATTAAAGAATAAATAAGGGGCTTTACACACGTCGGTACTAGTACTAGTCACATGACTCGTCAAAACAAAAGAACAGGAAGAAACTCACATAAGCCGCAGACAATGGAGAAAAGAAAGGCCTTTTTTTTATTTTTTTTTATCTCATATAGGGCTGGAAGCCAGCGCTTTCAACTCACACGGCACATTTCCTGAATATGTCATGACATTTTAAAGGTGCAGTTTGTAATTTAAATATTTTTTTTTTATATACCTGTAATAATCAGATCATTTCGAAGACACCTCTGGAAACCGGTGATTCGCAATATTGAAACGGATACTGAAATGGATCTTGCTAGTTTTTTTGTTTCAGGCTCCTGTTTACATTTTTCAACACCGGACACTGACTCTGGCCCCAGCCGGAACAGCATCCCTGCGTTTTTATTTTTTTGCTTAAAAAGCAACTCACAAAGGCGTATGTAGTTTCAACAGACGGGTTGGGATGGGGATGGCTTGTCTGTGTTTTCATTGCAATTGCAATTCACCTGGCCGTCAGCAGATGGCACTAAAAATTACAAACTGCTCTTTTAAAGTCAGGATTTTTTGAGGTTTACCAAAAAAAAAACTTTCTACATTTGCTACACACATTACTGGTACATCACTGTTAGGAAATGGCCCCTTTGTGTGCGTTTACATATTTTACTCTACAGATAAATTAATTTAAAAAAATTACCACTGAAATCAAACCAACAAGATCTAAACGACGGATGCTGATCCGAAATAATATATATTTTTAAAAATGTAATCCTCTCAATCCAGCAATACAATCAAAAGCTGAACGTTTAAGCAGGCCAGCAAGCAGGTGTGCGTGTGCTTTACCTTGCGTCTGTCCTGGCTGGTTCACAGAGTTCTGGCCCAGCTCGCCGTTGAGCCACAGCTGCATCCGGATGAAGGGCTCGCGGCCTTTCTGGGTCAGCTTGCTCCATGGTTTGGGACGCGACAGCATGTCACTTACGCTCCCCTGAGACAGTCCTAGTACCTGAGTCAGACACACGGGCGAGGGAAGAGAGAGAGAGAGAAAATACATTTTACTCCAGGTGTTAACATGGGTTTACATCTATTTACAAAAAAAGCCCTTACATGATGGCTTGTCATTGAGCATGCGCTCAGGTTAGACAGGGGTGAACAATTAGTAACATACATGCAGGCAAACCAAACGGAAAACCCTAGGGAGCAGTGCGGCCTTTACTCCATCCAACCCTCCAAGTCTGGGAGTGTTATATTACACATACAGCGACGTTTGAAAAACAAGATAGAAATGTGATAAAACGCTGCTCATACACCAGCTAAATTTGCTGATTAGATAGAGTGAGGAACTGTCTGGGTGTGGCCTAATATTCTAATGAGCATGCTTGATTGACATCCCTCTGTCTGAAACACTCAGCCTGCTACGCCACTCAGGCAGAACCAAACACTAAGGCGCAAGCGGGGAGAATTGGGATTGTATAACCCAAAATGGATGAACTTACCGATTCTGAATTTAAAAACGAGACAAGTTCCACCACCAGTTAATCCATGTTCACACGTGGTGCTTGGTTAGCTTTCGCTTGCCGGCTAGCTTCTGGCTCGCTAGTTTGCCCAGACTCGAAAAAGCATAGTTCACATAAAAACAGGAGGGGCACGCGACATAAGCCTTGAGATTAGTGAGGGTGACGCCTATGCCTTGAGATTAGTGAGGGTGACGCCTATGCAAAGCGTTACCCAAGATTAGCTCCGCCCACTTTACATCGAAAAGGGCACAGATTCTGGCAAAGTTCATGTTGATATTGGAAAAGCACCGATTCTTTATACTTTGTACTGCATATTGTGCGCACAAGACGAAACATTAACCTCATTAGAAAGCAATCACGGATTTAGCTTTTCTGGGGGTTTTGAGAGACTGAAAAAAGAAAAGCAAGACCGCTATTGAGACTCCTTCCTGGGCCACGGCCAAATTCAATACGACAAAGGCCAGTTTTATCGCACAAACTCTGTGGAAACAGGGTGGAATTTAACCAAAACTCATGCGCTTATTGCATTAGGCAGCCCATAGGAAAGTAATTTGGTTTGGAGTGTGGCGTAATTGAATCCAGTTCAAAGTGGACTGCAGCGTGGCTGTATGAAGGAAGGCCCAGGCAGTGGTGCTGAACCTGATGAACGTGGACAGGAGGCCGATTGACTCATATGGGTCTTTGTGGATGACTTAGCCACATGTGCAGATGTGTTTTAGCATCCCTCAGAAGATGCTAGCTTTCTTTAGGGAAGAAAAATAAAATAAAAAAAAAGTCCAGACTTCAGAACCGAGAAGAGAGAGAAACGCATCATTTGTGGAAGGCCTGATGTAACACCAACAACCCAGCAATACAGACTGCAGCAATTTCCATGGTGAAGTACATCATCGGTCGTGTTTGGAGTCTTTAAACTGAGATTTTACTCTAAAAACCTCAGGTGGGATTTAGTTTAACGGCAATCGTTATGCACTGAGAATTTCATTGTCCTAGGAGAACATTCTAAAGCCCTCGGATACTACAGACAATGTGTGAGTAGGGAGAGGCAGTTAGTGGGTGCTAGGATGGTGGGTGGGGGGGTAAGAAAGTTAGGGATGCAGAGAGAGATAGAGAGAGGAGAAAGAGAGAGACACGGGCACGCAGACCTTCTCTCCGAACAAGCGCTGGCACACACCGCTCTTGGCCAGCTTCTCTTTGACCAGCTGGGTGAGCTCCACCGTGTCCAGCTCACGGCATGAGAACAGCTGGCACTGCTCGGGCGCCAGCGGGGGCACGGGCGCTCTAGCCGGCCTTGGCACGCGGGTGCCGCTGAGCTCCGGGTAGGCGGAGCCGGCGTGGTGCCACTCGCTCCAGTACTGAGGGGCATCGAGCAGCCGAGGGAGCGTCTGGCACAGAGACACACAGAGAGGAGGGGAGCCAGCGTCAGTCTGTACCGTCCAGCACAGTGCAGGAAACGGACAGCGAGGGGAAAGGAAAAGTCAACCGTGGCCTTTTCACTTGGTAGGGCTAAAATTTACGCAGTGGACGATACCACTTTAAACCTGAGCGTCAACCTTCTTTTTTGGTAACTTAATTACTGAGGCACGCAGGATGCGATTTTCAAAGTCTGTCCTGCGAGATGGCATTCATTATTAGCAAGTTTAGCTAATAATTGTACGTCTACCAGTACCTGTGTCATTGTGCAGCATTTAACCAAAAGGAAACCTTGGCAGGCATTTGAGATTCCCTGTGCATGTGACATATACTCACGATCTCTCCCCTAGCTTGTCATTAAGGGCGTTTTCATACTTGGCCCAAATCCGTACCCAGGACTAATTCTGGGCTCGTGTTGGAGAGGACGTCATCGTCGCATCACACAGACGAATTCCTTCCATAGACAAAAATAATTCCGTGCTTTTAAGAGTTTTAGTTACGTGCGCTTGAACGCCTTCTTCGCTTCATATATCAAGAAGGTAATTCCGTTTTCTTTTTCCTGCTACTGTGAAAGCTGAACCAAGACTTAACATGAAAATGTCAACCAAATCATGTTATTCGATGCTTGGCCCCGAGAGCGGATCGCTTTCCCCACACGTTGCGGTCCGCACCTGAGCCCCATATCACCGCTTTGAAGGGGACCAGAGACCGCATCAGCGTTTGAAAAGCTTTCACTTGACCAAATGTACGGAACTTCTGGTGCAAACGGCCTCGGGCCTGAGGAAAAGTGCAAGTGTGAAAACGCCCTCAATTACACTGTAACAAGATCTATGTTCCTTGACCTTTCTAATGGGACAGAGGCTATTTGGTAGTTACTTGGCTTCTAGCCAACCACTTTGTGACAAGAGTCCATCGTATGTGAACGCACGGATGCAGAGTTCCAAGTCTTTTTGAGGATAAGGCTCAACGAGTTGGTGTGGATGGAGTAAAGGGACTTTAAAACACCATTCCACTGAGGCAGGGCCTTGCTCAAGGGCTAAACAGAGGCACTCTGACATACCTGTGAACTCAACCTTCCGGTTACTAGGACAGACCCTTACCACTGAACTACCAAAAACCCCATTTCTTTACACAAAGATCAAAATAATGATATCTACAAGTCCATAAAACATTGCATAAACCAAGCCATTCCCATTCTCTCCTTGCCATGCACAATGAAGACCCTCAGGCTCGAGGCTACCGGTCAGCCTTGTTATAGAATTTTTAGTCATGCACAAGTATACCTTCAAGACAAGCTTCCATTTAGCCATGCAAGAGCAGCTCATATTCACTGACGCTCTGCCAACAGCCATGCACATCAGAGAAAAAAGCACCACACTTCTTAACCTAGGCACCAGTTCACTACTTACAGATAACAAAAAGTCAAAGAGGGTTTCCTCACCTCTTTGGAGTCCTCTACGCTGTGGTTCTCGTCCGACAGGCCAGCTCCTCTGCGCTCTTGCTGCGAGCTGTTCCACCACTGCTCCCTCCATAAGGCCCTGGAGGCTCCATCCTGCCCTGGGGATGCTGGACGCTCCTTCTTAATGCTGCTGTAGTCGAGTAAAGGGGACGGAGAGGGCGAGGAGGGCGAGGAGGACGAGGAGGCCAGCAGAGGAGGAGGCTTCTTCAAGCCCAGCGCCAGCGGGCTGTAGGTGGTCAGCGGGGCGCCGAGTGGTGACGGCGCCAGCACTTTGGGCGACAACAACGAGATATCGCATTGAGACAGCGAAGAGGAGATGGAGGAGGAGGATGAAGACGAGGAGGACAAGGAGGCCTGCTGGGCCTCCATCTCGCGTCGCGCCTGCTCTAGGATGGAGCGGATGGCCTCGTCCGAGCTTCCTCTTCCTCCACTGGATGAGGATGGAGGCAGAGATGAGTCAGCTGTTAGAGGGGCAGAGGAACCAAGTTAGGACTGATGTAACATTTTTGGAATTTTAATAGCCGGGGGCTGGGGAAGGGGAACCAAGAGATCAAGACTTGCCTTTTTTTTGGACCTGCAGCTCACGCTTGGCTTGCTCCAAGATGGACTTGATGGCTTCGTCAGAGCCGCTTTCGGGCGTGCGGATGCGGGTGGTAATGTTGCCTGGAGAAAGGCAAGAACAGCAAGATCAATCGAAAGTACACCTTTTCAAACCGCTGTTTTGAAACAAATCATTCTTTAAGCGACAAGAATAGAACCAGGATTGAAATTAGGAACTTGTGGAGAACCTTCGTGAAGATTCTTATTCCTTTAAAAGAACATCTAACTGATGAGCTCCTTTTCTAGGACAGTTCAA
The DNA here is from genome assembly GCA_028565825.1 of Olivaichthys viedmensis. Taxonomy (NCBI): domain Eukaryota; kingdom Metazoa; phylum Chordata; class Actinopteri; order Siluriformes; family Diplomystidae; genus Olivaichthys; species Olivaichthys viedmensis. The sequence goes on from JAOUQW010000021.1 coordinate 11,188,241, forward strand.
AATGCGTGTGTGTGTGTGTGGTAACATGCGGAATGAGGGTGTGATCTGGAAGTAATGGGGCACATTCTGGCTGTGGGTAAAGCGGTGTTCAGCAGTGCTCAAGTCAACCACCAAAACCCAGCGTGCCCACTGTCCTGAGAACGAGTGTCCTTTAAAACACTGTTCCGCTTGTAAGCTGTCTGTCCAGCGATATACTTTTATCACAGTTTAAAGTCATTCCCTGTGGCTTGGAATATGGATAACACAGTTTTGGGACACTAGTGAAAAACCAAACGAGCAAACTGGCATGTTTATATGACCGAAAGGTATTTGAGTAACACCCGCTTGTTAGAAAGGGCGATTTGACGCCACCCAGCCCTTGCACATGGGCCCTTATTAAAAATACCCAAATTATATATTGGGACTTTTGCCTGACGTCAATCAGGCAGTCAATGTGGTGAGTGCGGTGTTGGAGGTGCCTGGGATCCATTTGCACACCACGGGAAAAAACATACAGAAAAACCCACAGATGATAAAAGAATAAAAAAAAAAAAATTGTATTATTTTCTATTCTTTAGGTACACATGCAATGGTGGTTGTCCTTAAGTTTCCATGCCACCTGACATCAGTAGACACCATGCAACATTGGATAGTGAGTCAAAATGACTTTAACTCTAATTCCAATATCAAGATCAGGTAGTTGTCTCCCTATGGATCAGATTTATCCTATACCTGGTCCAAACACACTGGTTTACTGGAGGAATGCCTGGAAAAAACCCCACCGACTTTAGGCACTGACACAGACAGGATTTAGATTCAAACCTGGATATAAACACTAAGGCCACGGCTCTACCACTGAGAGAGCGCAAAAGGTAAGAAAAGGTCACCAGAGCACCTTGGCCACACTTAACTATCATGTAAACTTGGAAAAAAAAAATGGACTAGGGGACACACCTGTCCGCGGGGCACCTTCCGAGCCGGCTCTCCGCTTCGGGCCTTCCTGAAACACGCGGCTAAGGGCTTGGCCTGGGCTCTCTGTCAAAATAAACGACAGGAAAAAAATGGACGACAAGATGAAAAAAGGCACGTGTGGTTGACCGGAACGGAGAATGCTAGCACGGCCACGAGGGTGGAGTGAAAAGGGGGTTGGAAATGGCTGACAATGGACCTGATTCAAGTTCCACACCAAAAAAAAACTACTGAGAATGTTTATGTGTGGCTAATACCTTTCAAAGCACGTCTGACCGCTAGGGACATTAAGTTATGTGTTTGGAACATACCGTTACCCCAGTCCTCACATCAAACAGGCTACTTCAGACACGGTCAAAGGACACAAAATACTATGTTCACAAATGCAAATTGATAACACCACGTGAAATAATAAGACTGTAAAAACCCCAGATTACAGCGGCTTTTAGGAGTGGCCTTAAAAACAGTCATCACTGTTAAGGAAAACATTTTACTCTAAGAGTTTAAACACTTAAGCAACTGGGAGCTACACTTACCAAAAAAGTTAACACGACAACCATTGGCCATTTCTGTAGTGCACAGAGTCAAGCTTAGATACTCCATTAGTCACTTGTATACTGCACAACCAGAATACTGCACACGCCAAGGACTTCTCCAATCAATCGCAATCCAACCAAACCTAACTCAGGCTAGCTTGTTCCCTCAACAGGGAGCGCCCAGAACCCTTCTGCAGGAAAACGTTTTGACATTGGTCTGAGATCAGTTTGGACACTTTTATTTTTGGTAGTTAGGTCAGTACAGACCGGACGGAACTGGAGCAAGTGGCGTGGATCGAAACTATCCGGAACTTACCGTTGCCTTCCCTCTCGTTCAATACTATTGACCAGTAAAAGGTTTCGGTATTGATTAACGCGTGGCGAGGATGGGCCGCGGAGCCTGAAGGACGATCGGAAGCTCGGTCATGCGGAAATGAGTCGTTATGGAAAAGATTTGAAGGATCTAAACTGACGTTTGAATCGATATGCAAAGGAGGAGAAACCAGTTCATCATGGTACATGGTACACGCTATACTTTCTATAAGTAGCACTCGCTTATTAATTAAGTCTACTCAGAAACTTGCCCACTAACAGGAAATACCAGTTTTAGTATCTGGGAATTCATTTGTACTAACGTCCCAAATACATACTAATTACTAGTCAGAGTCTTAATGTCTGCATCCTTGCATCATGATACCAACATGGTATACACGGCACCAAAATGGTGCCAATTCTGACTTGGCTCAAGGAAAGGAATATCCATCTCCCCCATGAATGCTGACATGCCTATTAATGACTTACGGGTACTGCGGAGAACAATTTCGTTTACACAGTGCAAACTGGTTTGGTGTAGCTTGAATTTATGATCAGCAATATGTTTATAAAGTTTTGTCAGTCATCTAGGTCATTTAGGAATGTTTAGTAGAAGCAGGTCAAGGCTACTGGATTGGTGATATCATGTTCCACATATATTGTAGTAATGTACATTTTCGTCTGATTGGTCTGTTGACTGATGTATGGTTATAATCAGTGTATATGAGAGAACATTGAGGAAAAGGTTAAAAGAGTGCAGAATGTGATAATGAATGGGTGTAGTCTGTGTGTGTCTGATCCCATACTGACATGGCTGTCCACCTTCCTATCAAACACCAGTTATGAAAGGAGTGAGGGAGTGACTTTGATGACTTCTAACTTTCAAAGACATGTTGCTAATAATAAACTCACGAGTGTTTCTTTTAGTAGTGATATTGCTCACCTCTTTGCCTGCCCTGGATGCTGCGCAGAGCCAGGATGTTCTGCTCGTCAGAGAGGAACTGCTTCATCTTGTGGAAGGGCTCCTTGCCGCGGATGGTGAGCTTGCTCCAGGGTTTGGGCCGTGCCAGGATCTCGCTGACGGACCCCTGCGACAGGCCCAGCACGTAGTGCCCGAACACTCGCTGCCCGATGTTGTGCTTGATCAGCTGCTCTTTGACCTGGCGCGCGATCTCCGCCGTGTCCATGTCCTCGCCTTCTGAGGCGCTGCCCGTGCCCTCCGAGCGGCTGGGCGACGGCACTGTGCCGTTGGTGTCCGGGCTGGCGCATGGCTGCCGTGGGGGAGCGGGTGCCAGTGTCAGTGGCGTGTAGTGGGTGTGGCTGAAGTCCTGCAGCGCTTTGGAGTAGAAGGTGTGCATGAGCTGGCGCTGCAGCAGTGAACCCAGCGCCACCTTACCCGCCAGGGGGAAGGCGGTACCGTAGAGGTCCAGCGCCGGAGAGTAAGCGTGCCCGCCATTAGCGCTGCCGGTACCGGGCGTCTCCGGGAGCGGGCCAGCAGAGTTCAGGCCCGCTCGTGTGCGACCCAGGAGGTGAGAAGAGGGGGCGGGAGGGGGTGGGGCTGAGTTGGCATCGGTGAGGACGTGCGGTGTGGTCTCCTCTTTCACTTTCTGGCCGGCTGACCCTACAAGAAAGGGCAAACAAAATGCATTATGGGGGGTTAACAAAAAAAAAGGGGTCTGAAAAGACAAGGTTTCCTTTTTTTGTTTGTTATTTATTTAATGTACAAATAAGAAAAGGTTATAAATATGTGTTAATAGTTTTTTTTTTTTTTTTTTGCCAAGCCCCCCAGACAAACCGCCCATGCATTTGTAGTTTGCACCTTTCTTGTAAGCAACAGCATGGTAGGACAAAGACTTCTGACACAAAATAACCATCATGCAAAGTGACACTGCCATCCAGATCCGTTGCCATCAGTTTCTCTTATATGATGAGGAGAGGCAGAAGAGGTGCATGGGGGAAAAAAAAATCCAGTGTTGGGCTCGGCCTATTGAGCAGTGTGACTCTGTGATGGCCAACTCTGACTTTATGAGTGTCCATTCCTGTTCCTCCTCCTACATGATTGACAGGGTTCAGGCACATTACCACAAAACAGTCTCTGCTGATGACGTCTTCATGACTCTTTCAGTTCTCCAAGTGATTATTATTTTGTGTATTCAAAAAGGAGGTACCACTTTGGTGGTGTTAAATGCACAGAATAAAAGAAAAAAGCAATTTTTTCCCAAAAAACAAACAAACAAAAAAACAAGGAAGGAGGAGGAATCATTTAAAAAAAAAACAAGTTCAGACTGTACAGTCAACTCTTTATAAAGGTTAAAATGGTAAATATTCATTGTATGACCTCATGTGAACCTGTTAAATATTCAAAGGCCAATGTTGGCCAGATGTGAACAGGACAACTGCCCTTTAGACCTTAACACAGGTGGACATCACTCTCAGGTGAATAGTTTAAGGGGAAAATTTAGGGGCCTAAAAAGCACAAACAATGAATTTTTCATGAGCCTCATGTCATGCTACACGTCGTGTTTGGCTAGAACAGGATACAACAGGAGGCATATTCCCTACCTGTATGCAAAGGCTACTCTGAAAAACACCCCATCAGCGCCTAAGGTAAGTTGCCAAAACTTTAAAGCATCTCTTTTTCATGTGCGCAAATGACCGAAGGCCGCTTTAAATTACAGGGATGTGATGAGGTTAGGCCATAGCGACCTGTCCATTATGGTAATTTTATGCAAGGCTCTGAGCGCTATGTAAATATCCTGTTTATGCAGCCCCAAAGCAAATGCTCTTAAAATTTCTCTCATCCACTCATGCATGCAAACACACACAGAAACACACACACACAGACTCGGAGGGAGAGAGAGTCCTAACAAACTATGCTCTAATAGCTAGTAATTTATTAAAAAAAAT
>JAOUQW010000021.1:11193043-11204713 GCA_028565825.1 Olivaichthys viedmensis
CTCCCTTATACACCCTAAACACTACACACATACTCCCTTATATACCCTAAACACTACACACGCTCCCGAATACACACAGAAACACACACACACACTTACACAGATACACAAAAATAAACAGCAGTAAGTAGATCATGCTTTCCTTTATAAGCTGTAACCCATAGTCTGTTGCTTATCCTTCTGATAAGTTGCAAACTGGTCTCGTATTCATCCTAATGCTTTGCATGCATGTTGAATGTCAAAGCTTGTAAACCACACCCTGTTGAGAACCCACCTAAAGTAGACCAGAATGTTTTATGTATAAAGTGATTAATTACAACCCTGCAGATGTACGATACCGACTTGGTACCAAAGCAGCGCATGTTAAAGCCTATAAAGGGGTAAAACGGTACATCTGCATGCATGTGTATGTGAGACCGACTGAGCGAATAGAGACAGCACAGGAAGAGAGAAAGAGCACATAACCCAGTCTGGGTCTATAGTCAGCGCTGCTCGAAATGTCAACGCACATCTGGTGATGAGCAATTATCAAAAGAGGCATGACTAATGCGGCAAAGTGCTGAAGTGGCCCATTTTTCCGACATGAAAAGCAGCTCAAAATAAGTGTCTCCATTTTAACACCATTAACCTGTTCCACCCTTTTTCCATCGCCTCCAAGTCACCCCCGTAATACCCAAGTAACAGCTCCACGCACATTATTTGATTAGAATAACTTTTTAAAGAAACCACAATGACTTTCCCCTCTGTTTGACTGCAGCTGCACGCTCCGAAAACCCCCATAACTAAAAACAACTTTGATTTATAGTTGATTTTCTGTTTCCTGAAACGATTCCACATATATATACATATAAAAAATAAAAAATAACTTCAAGGGCTTGCTTGTGTATCCTCTTTTGTGCCTAAAAATGCACCAGATGGCCCTGTGTGGCCTCTTCTTGGCAGACTTACCGCTCAGCTCGGTGTTGGCGATGCGGAGTGAAGCGCTCTCGGACTGAAGACTGCGATTCTTCTCCAGCAGTAACACCTCCAGCGGCTTGGACGAGTCCTGAGACGGAGGAGAAGAGTCATTCTTCGAGTACTGAGAGGTGTGGGAACGGTCCAAGTGATGGATTAAGCAAACGTCAAGTATCAAGCAGCTCAAATGCAGACTTTATTAGTGAGCTTTTTGTCCCAAAATGTTTTTTTTGTTTTTTTTTCAGGTTATTTTTATTATTACCTCCCAAAAGTACCCTATGATGGAGATTAAAACATTTAAAACAGGTTTTATTAGGTTGGTCATCATGAACACAGCAAGTAAATACATCAACTTATAGCTATATGAAACATTAGCCTCATTCAACGTAACAGTTATATAAAACCATCAGCGCTTTTTTTAAATGTGATTGCTTCATAGAATATAAGCAACCGATGATGTGGAAATATAGAAATAACTGGTAAAGATAAATTTAAGTGGTTTATCTGTGACCCTATAAACGTCAAGAGGTCTTTTTGTCCAGGCATTGTTAATGTATAAGTAGTCACATCACCCTTTGTAAGGACTCTGCTTTTCAATTTCTGCTTTTTTATCTTTTCCTTTCAACACTGTCCGAAAATACAATTATCTGTATATATATACAATATACAAATATCTATCTATTATCTATAGTTGGGTAAGAATCGCTATGACCGACTCGGTATAACACTGCAAAAAAAAAAGTGACTTCAAATCAGGAATCAGTTTAACAATTTGAGGTTGTTGTTTTTTTTACTTTGCTTTTCTTTCTTTTCTTTTTACACAGAAAATCTCACCCCCTTCTGTTTGACTATGGTTCAGTTCCTGGTTCAGTCTTCGCCCTTGTCCTGTTATTGGTCTAGTTTGATGCTCACCTTCCGCTGTGTCTAATACGCTTAGTGTACATCCTTGTAAAGTCTTGCCATTATTCTAGTGTGCAATTCCAAACCGTGTCTTATGAGTGTTTGTTTGCCTGTTCCCTCGATTCTGTCTTTGGATATCCACAGTAGACTGTTGCCTTAGTAGTCTTTTGGACTTTGTGTAAATCTGCAATAAACACGCTCAGTGAATGTATCCTTCGCCTCATGCCTGTGACAAGACCGCTACAAATCTTCACTGGTTCCACCGTCTATATAACTGAAGGTTTTTGCTTCAGTGTGGTTTCTAATCTGCTCTGGGCCCAGTTTCTCAAAAGCATATTAATGTTAAGATCTGGTAAGAACTGGTAGAGAGAGAGAGAGTTCAATGTGATGCTCGCTCTACCATTTAACAGTGATTTTCTACCCTGTCTATAGCTGAGCTTTGCCTGGCTACAGTACTGTTACCTGTGTTGTGGCACTGTCAGACGGCCCAAACTCCATGGACTTCAAGATACTGTGGAGAATCAAAACAGATTGGTCAGAAATATCCAAATCCACACACACACACACACACTCAATTACGACCTTTCTGATCAGAAATAACCAGTCTCACATGATTTGTTTAAAAAAAAAAAAGAAAAAAAAAAAAAAAAAGAGGAAGGTCCTGTTCCCGCTATTATTTTCGGTTAAATAAGAGGCGTGATCGTGTTCGCGGCCAGATCAGATCAGTTCAGGCGGCGTTAGTGAGGAATGCTTTCAGAGATGCAATCAGCACGGGGACTTGACAAAGGCAGGTCTGAGTTTGGGAAAAAAAAAGAAAAGAAAAAAAAGAAAGAAAAATTGGCTGCTACTTGAATAAAGAGCCCATTCACTGAGGAAAGCCTGGCTCAGATCTATAAACACCAAATCGAGTTAAAGTCGGGAAAGCCAGACGTGCCGCTCGACCCAAAGTGGTTGAAGTCCATCAAAGACGGGCACTAACCAGATCAGCCATGCACTGATAAGACCTCATCAGAGCTTAACGCACCGCTAACCGAATCAGCCAAGCATCTATTCTATACGAAACGCTAAACAGGAGCGCTGATTAATCATAATGACTGATGTGGCATTTTGCAGCACAACTCTGAAGGTGGATGAGGGGGCTAATGAAAAGGCTGCGCTTTATTAAGCATATTACGGCTGTAGTTTTAATGTGCTGCGAATTAATGAGGCAACTCCGGGCCTACCTCAGCTCTTTCTTCACCTCCTCGTAGTCGGCCTGCTCCTGCAACTTCTCCTCCAGTTGCTGTATGAGCAGCAGGACCAGGGGGATGAGGAAGGAGGAAAAAAAAGAGAAGTGAGAGTAGAAAGGGGGACGGTCAAGCATCAATCCAGATGTTCTTCAAAAGATGCTGTTTTTAGTGTGCCCTCGTCGACTTCCCCTTGCCATTTCCTCGTTGGAGAGCCCCCCTCACCATCTTAATGGACGTTCCAATACTTTATCAGCTTAAATGAGGTAGGTTAGATGACCCCCTATAGACCTGAGAGGTCAAGTCAACATTACTGTAGCGTTCAAGTTCAGAGGTGTCCCAGAAGGCATTGCAAAGATGCAAATGAAGCCGTTTGTAATTATAAACAGGAACAAGCAAATCGTTATTATTTCAATTGCTCTGACAGCTAGCTAGCAAGCTAAGTAGTTAGCACACAAGCGAGCCCCACAATTAAGGCACAATCTACCAGTTAATGTTTGAAATTCAGATGATTATAAACATATATCTTTTTAGTCTAACCTTTAAGATACAGCTTTACACGTGCATTTGTTTGTTCCTTGATTTATTTTATTTATTTGTCTGCCATTAAAATCTCATTAATTTCTTATATTTATTACCCATGTATTTTTATGTTTATCGAATTCACTTCCTTTTCAGGGTTCTTACCCCGTCTTTGTGAATTCCAGACATTTTAAAGACCCCCCCCGATTCTTTTTTTAAAACTTTTTACACTTGTTAACTGTCGTGAAAAGGTAAAACATGAAAATGTGATCTGCATTAGGGAGGTTGAGTTAGTGCGGAATATAAGGGGATGTCGAAAGACAACAGATTTAAGACCTTAGTGTCTTGAGTCTATATTCCAGACCTGCGCGTGAACCCTGCTTTTATTGCAATCATATTCTTTTGTCTACTTAATATTGTTGAATTTCCATTTTTTATTATGTAAATGATTACGCTATATAAATAAAGTTGAGTTGACTAGCTAGTTTGCTAACATTCCATCTAGTTAGCCACATTGATATAACTGATATAATGGGAACATGATATAATTGCTGCCAAGGTCAAGTGTGTTCCTGTTGAAAAACTCCCTCTACCCCCTATTTCCCTTGTCCTGCGAGTGGCCACTCATGTGACACACACTGGTGATACACACATCTATGTAATACACATAAGTGTTAAAGAAGAGGGTCAACAAGGGTGTGTTAAAATACAGTATTTAAAAAAAAATGCCTCAGCCATCTACAATAACATGGTTCATTATTAGGATCTATAATATGTTCAGTGTGTGTGTGTGTGTTTTGGGTTTGTATTGGTTTTGAAGAGGACCTTGAGCGTGGCGCTCTTGGCGCTGAGCTGCTGCTCGAGCTGGCTGATCTGGCTGGAGGAGTTCTCGCGCAGTTTGGCCAGACTGGCCTGCAGTCTCTGCACGTCCTCCACCAGCTGCACCATCTCCCGCTCCTTAGCGCTCAGCTCAGCCTCCAGACTGGAGCGAGACACCACCTCCACCGCCTGCTCCTACACACACACACACGAAAATGCAAATGACTTTTAGTGACAGTAAGTAAGAGTTCCAAAAAGATTTTTTTAAATCCAGTCTTGATTTTTGTGCTTTCAAAATGCAGAACTACCACAAAAACCCTTTCTGTGAAGTATTTAAATAAGCTTTTAAAGCTGGTACCATATCTGGAGCTTTCTGGATCTGCGTGGCCAGCTGCAGGGACTTGTTGGCCGACGTGAGCTGCTCCCTCAGTGCCTCGGCCTCTCGCTCTGCTGTCTCTGCTCTCTGCGGGTACACATTGATTTCCCATTAAAATTCCACTAAATGCTAGGGGAAGGCCTGGCTGTCTGCAGAGTGCAGACCAGTGGACATGTCTTTGAGCAAATATATGAACTCAAAGACACACCCTTTAAAAGTTTTTGAGTAGGCATCGGGCCCTCAAAAAATTGTTTTATGATTGTACTCGAAGAGATAAGGCTCTCTCAGAACACCGGTCAAGAAATTCTCTCAAAAATAATGTCCCGTTAGCTCATGTTAGGCTAACAAAATCTGTGAAATTACATGTATATATGAATGCCAGTGACCACCTTGACCACTTTGAATCCATATATGGATTCAAAGACACACTCACATTCCCATCTATGGACTCTCACCATATATAGACTCAGTGACACATCCACATTCCCATCTATGGACTTTCATTACCATATATAGACTCAGTGACACACCCACATTCCCATCTATGGACTTTCATTACCATATATAGACTCAGTGAGACACCCACATTCCCACACACGAACTCAGACATGCCTTCTGTTGTCTGACGGTCACACGACAAACTTTTCCTATTTCCTATGATGGCATGAAATCACTTGACACACAATCACTTGACTAATATGAATATGTGACTTACTGCTACTTTAAATCAACACTTTCGTTTGAAGTAAAACACTTCACCCCAAAAATGCGAGGGAGCCAATTAACACAAAAATCATTCAAATAAGGTGTGTGAATTCTGTTATTATTGATTTGTTGGGAAAGGTTTTGACGTGTTCCTTTGTAAACTGAATAAAAATCCTTCATAGAAAAACGGACTGCTTTTCATAAACATTCATCACATACAAGAGTCTACTTTTCCCCATAAACATCACATTCGTCCTGCCAGTGTGACTAAGCTTTTGACAGCAGAAGTGATGTCAGCGCATTAGGCAAGAGCCTTCCTATATTAAGCCAATGAACAGCTGTCGGTGTGTACAGGATATGAGCTCATGATTTCATAACTCGCGTCCTGAAAGATTATGGCCCTGCGTCTTACCTGATTGGCTCGCTCCAGGTCAGTCATGACCATCTCGATCTCATCGGCCCTGTGGAGGAAAAGCACAAGTACGCTTAACCAAACGAACACCACACCTTTATACTTCACGAGAACTGGCCATATCGCTGAATAGCAGCCAGTGTAAAGGCATTACGCATGACAAATAACCATCATGTCAATCTTTTAGTACGCTACACTTTAAAAACACAACTTCTGTTAAGAAATGACAAGCAAACAAGATTTTCTCCTGCAGTAATGAAGATCAGGGGGACTCGGACATCCAAAGTGCAGCAACAATGTTTGCATCCCACCGTCTGAGCATATCGTATATGGGAACAGTGTGTGCCCATCAACTACTGTAATAGGAATGTTCTCAAGAAGAGCAACAAGAAGAGTTCTAGCCAAACCATTATAGAGACTCAACACACACTCGCTACATGAAAAATTCATCCCTTCATGCATTTTTCCTCTTCATCAGTATCCTTTAATGCATTTTCTCTTTTTTCTCCTTATCAATACAAAACTTTTCCTCTTCAGCCAAGGCTTTTTAAAATGATTAAATTATTATTATTTTTTTGTTTTAAATACACGTTTGCATCCTGAGTTCCTGATGTGAAAATTCAAGGTAGCTATTAAAACAGGTGTAAGAATGGAACTGGTATACAGTCAGATGCAGGACCAAGTTCTTCTGTGCTTAAAGTCAATTAAGCACAGATCATTGTGTTTGCCTGAGTGAAAGGAAGTCAAACACACCTCCAGGTATTCGGTACTTTGATGTCAGTGGAAGAGACCATCAGTAAAACACACACACACACACACACACACACACACACAACGGCAGGCCCATTAAGCCCTCTCAGTTTCAGCGTAATCCAGTGAGCTCTGGAGGTCTGATGAAGCCTCTCGGACCAGCTCGCAGAAAAACAGAGGGATTACAACAATACACTTTTTAGGCTCTGCTTAATGCACACTAATCTGATATAATATCGTTGTCCTGATTCTCTCCGTTAAAAGGGACACTCGCAGCGAGAGGCTGTTACAGTAAGAAAAGTTCACAGGATGACAACCATGCACAGCAACATAACAGTTTTCACTAGATCTGCTTGCAAAGAGGATGTTTTTTTCATAACGTCATCTATATATGGGTGTGACTTAATGTTAACAGTATGACTTCTTCAAATTCCCTGATCATGAAAGAAAGTTATAGTGAAACACCCCTGCTCCAGGTAAAAGAACTGGGACTTTTCTCTTACAGCTCACTTGGCCAAGGGAGACTGGTAGGGGACACACACACACACACACACACACACCCACACACTCACTGGCATTTATTCAGAGGATGTTGTGGAGGACACGGTGTCACTGGGCTCATCTAACGTTCTACAGCTGTTGTGTGTCCTTCATCAGTAAGCTGTGGCCTATTAACTCGTACAGCTTTCTGATGTGACGCTCTTTTAAATGTCACTCAGGACACAAGCAAGTCCCACTAGTACATACTAACAAACTGTTTTAACGCTCCAGGTCATGCAAAATAATTCCTAAATTTGAATGAGAAATAAAGTGACACCAAAAAAAAGAAAAAAGAAAAAAGAAAACTGGTATGATCCAGCAAAGAATTAATAATAATTAATGTGGTACAGAAAATGAATTATAAAACAATTAACAATAGGTGTTACTCAAAATAAAAACTTACAATAGATTTTCAACAATTAACATCGCACACAAAACATATTCCCAAAAAACGTTACAAAATGTAATGCTTATATATATATATAAGGTGTAACAATTTAAAATATTATAAAAAAAAAAAAAAAAAAAAAAAAAAAAGTTAAATAAGCCTTGATGGACGAGACTGACAGAAAAGCAGTCCCTAAAAACAGAGAAAATCGAAAGGCATGAACTGTCAATTATACGAACCGGGATCTGTTTGTCCCAGCCGCTGTGTCTTACTTGTGTAAAGGCGTCTGATGGGGGTGCCAGGGTGTGTGCACGCGCGCGCACACACACACACACGCGCGCACACGCACACGCGCACGCACACACACACACGCGCGCACACACACACACGCACCTCCACCCAGAAGAGTCGTGCCAGTGCGTTAATTACACTAACAACCCAACATCTAATTATAGGTGATTCTGCATGAAGTACTTAATTATGTTAATTAACGCTGGGTCTCTAATTACAGATGCAAGTGTGTCTTTTGGAGTGGGTGTACTTGTGGGGTCGGAAGGTCGAATGTTTGATTTATTATTTCAGCAAGGACACCAACATGACAGCGGTGTAACATGGGTAAAGTTGAGAGCCTGCTTTTAAAGCTGCATTACGAGAGCATGAGGGCGTTTCGCGTGACGCTAGAATTTAACGCTAAGCGTTTCTGATACTAATGTACCCCGAATGCATCGAGAACGCCAAATGTGATCGTTTAATCAAAGCACAGCTGGACAAAGCGTTTTTAGATAACCTCTGGATTTGGGCGGATTTGGGAATTACAAAGGAAATGGCGGCCGGATTCCAAAGCACAGGATTTTTTTTTCTTCTTTTTAATGCCCTGATCGAGTGTATCTGTGGTCAACAGCAGAGCCGCTCGTTGTATAAGCCACGATAAAAGGGGAGAAACGATAAAATGGAAACAGGAGAGGGAAGAAAATGTTCTATTTCATCTGTTCTCTGAGGATTTTATTCTTTTATGACGTGCAATCAAGCTGGCCACAGGTTTGGTGCCTGGTTGCTCGGTGTTTAGGGATTTGTGCGTGTGTACAAGGAGTATGGACCCGCTGCCGAGCGACAGAACGCTCACGGAGGAGAGGCGCCCTAGCAACAGTCTCTATGCGCCTCTCGTCCCTGGAGTCTAATTGAGCAATCAAGAGACCATTAGAATTCCAATTAAACGGCCGATTATGTTTGATTGGGTTTGATTAATCCAAAGCCGTGGGGGCAAAGGGTGTGTGTGTGTGTATGTGTGTGTGTGTAAGCGTGGGAGGCACAGCCCTGCCCTGCTGGGCCTGGGTGGGTTTCAGCAGGTGGGTGAGGGCAATGCCACGTGTGCCAGGCTGTCGAAGAAGGGATGGAAAGATGGCAGAGAGGAGAAGGGATGAAAGGAGAGAGAGAGAGAGAGAGAGAGAGAGAGAGAGAGAGACTCCTTAATCAGCACTCCTCACTGCACTCTAGAGAGCCTACCTGAGCTCCACTCACACACACAGAAACCTGACCTAGATACAGCTTCACACACACACACACACACACACACACACACACACCTTTAATGGACTGCAAGGGAGAGGAAGACAAGAAAGAAAAGGGAAGAGATGGAAGATAGGAAAGATAAAGAGAAGCAGGATGGTAGCATACAACGAGGAGGAAGAATAGGAGAAAAGGAAAGAAAAAGAGTGAATAAAGAAGGGAAAAGGACGAACAAAAAGCAAATAAAAGAAGAAAAACACGAGAGCAAAGGAGGACATAAGTGATAGAAAGAAATGAATGAAAGGACTGAATTAAATAACAGAGGGAAAGCATGAGAAGTAAAGCAGGGACATGAAAAAAGGTAGGAAATAGAAGGAAAGAAAGCAAGTTAGAAGTAAGAAATTGTGGAGAAGGGAGTAAGAAAAAAGAAGAAAGAATAGAAAAAATGGAAACAAGAAGAAAGAAGGAAAACCAAAAAGAAGGAAGGAAATAAGAGGAGAAGGAGAAAGAAGAAATGGAGGAGAAATAAGGAAATGAAAGAGAGGAAAAGTAAAAGAAAGACGAAAAGAACAAAAAGGAATGGAAGACAAGCAAGAGAATGGAAAAAAAAGAAGGACGGTATGAGAAGGAAGCGTTAGAGAGGCAAGAGGAATTGAAAGGAAAGGAAGGTTAAGAAAGAGAATGAAGGGAAGAACGGAAGGAAAAGAGAAGGAGTGTGATGATGTGCCCTGCTGAGTGATGGATCTGAAGCAACAAACCTTTTTTCCCACCTTTTGTATTGAAAATGGGTTTATTATGAAGATCAACACGACGCACATTAGTGGCACTTGGTGGTCAAAAGACGAAGTGCACAAATCAATCCATTTATATTAATAAATCAATCCCCTTCAGTGCAAAACATGCCGATTGGGACTTCATATGACTTCATTGACGTACAACAAAACACTTTGAGGCTATTACAGTAAGTTACAGCTGATATTTATAGCAAACATATCCTCATTCACATTTAATGGTGCAGTTTGTAATTTTCTAGACCTGTAATAATCATATCATTTCAAACATACCTCAGAAAACCTGTTATACAAATTCGGGGGGAAGAAGAAGATCTGGCAATGTTTGAACTGCAATTACAATTCACCTCGCAGGCAGAAAAGGGCTATAAATCTTATAAACCGCTGCTTTAAGCTAGCCCTACTCTTCACCTCATATTCATGAACCCTAGTCAAGTGGCGCACATGATTGCCTGGTAGTTTTGCTCAACAGTAGAAAATTTATACCATTTTAAAAAATTCTACCGTTGTCTAATTTTAGCGAAGACCATTTTGCTATCTGAAGAAAGACGGCTTCTCAATCCTTTAGATGCTTATTACGTGATTTTTTTGACTGTCGTTGTTCTTAATATGGGCCCCAAAAGTCAAGCATTCGTCCATTCTATACTGATATCTGTAACCTACAGTGGAACCCCTGCTTTAGAAAGGAAAAGAGAAAGAAAGGGAGCAAATATTAAGCCAAGTTTACGATAATGGTCAACAACAGAAAATGCTAAAATGTTGTGCAGCCATCAACTACCGTGATGGAAACATACTTAAGAGGAGAAATAAGAAACATACGGTCATGGAGAGGCGGGTGCATCAGCCTTTGTCACTGTCAACTTCAAACTAAACCAGTGAGACAAAGCAAGAGCGCAGAGTTGAATGGAGTGTACGTGAGGAGAACCTGCGAGTGTAAATGTGACTTAATAAGCCTCAATTTCCTTCTCCCTCATCAGGGCAGGACGTGGGGGATTATGGGAGCGCCTTCGGAGCCACAGTAAGGGAGAGCGATCCACAAAACTTCTCCATGGAGCCACAAACCGACAGCACGCCAAAGTAAAAGCTAGGAACGACGGCAAATCTGCAGCTCGTTGCTGTTTATTATCAAGAACACAAACTATGTGGGTTTGATGTGATCTCAGCATCCTGATTCATTTCGTGTGGAGAAGTGTGTAAAACGTGACAATAATGCATTTGAGATCTACATCTATTTATATTGATACCAACATTTTTCGCTCGACTTTAGCGGATACATTGTTTAATGATGTGAAGCGTAGCGTAGTGAAAAACACGGCGATTCCGCATTAAATTTAGTGTCATGAGACAGGACTCGGCGCACACACGCGACAACAACAAACCAAACCGACGGGAAAAGCAGGACGGCGGCAGGGCGAGACAAGAACCTTAATTAGTGTAATTCTAGGAAATATATTGACGTCCATACTGGATGGGGAACAACAGCGCGTTAAAAGTGAAGTTTCTTGGGCTCGTTGACTTCATTTCTGCGCTGTCATTTTCGGATGTTGCTCACTGTGGAAATGAGTTGAGACAGAATGATGATGAGAAACCGGTCAATATTAATCAGTGGTCTGCAGGTTCTGTCCGTTCTGTTTTAGTCACCCATGAGTCGGCAAAAAGTAAATGTGACGGAAACAAGCTTCCGGCATGCAAAAACTGCAAATGTATATACAGTCAAGCCGGAAAGTCTGCACACCCCTTTCACCTTCTCCACGTTTCATTACATTGCAGACTTATTCTAC
>JAOUQW010000021.1:11218564-11238365 GCA_028565825.1 Olivaichthys viedmensis
TATGTTAGTTTGGAGAACACTGTATGTGCAGGTATATATATCTATGTTAGTTTGGAGAACACTGTATGTGCAGGTATGCACCGGAGACACTAGCCAAACAGTTTTATTGTTAGATTTATGGATAGGCAGTGATTTAAACTCAATCAAGGACAAGAAGCTGGAGAAAGAATTTAGTGTCTAAAACAAAGAAAACCCTATTCTAGGCGCTTATTAGATCATAACAGCAGATTATATCTTTTACACTGAAAAAGGAAATCACGTTCACAGGTTTGCACAAAAGATCCCTTAAGTCAGACCAAGACATGACCACTTCCGGTCTGAACCAGCGCTCATTGGTTGACGGTCTCACTACCGGATGTTGACCCTTTTCGTCCATGGGGCAATGGCGGAGGTCGGTCGGAAACTGGGAGCCGGTGCGTACACACTTCGTCCCTTTAAAGCACGTGTGTGTTCGGGACCCGAGCGTCCGCGCGCTGGCTTTATTGCAGCAAGTCTTAGCCTGAGAACGTTAGTGAGAAATAACGAGGGAGCGGCTCGGAGTGCGCGCGGCGCTGAGGAATGTACCGCGAGACTCCGTGAACACAGTGTCGGAGCGCGGTGCGTGTCGGTTCACCGGTCACTCGAGTCGGTTCACCGGTCACCAGGGTCGGTTCACCGGTCACCAGGGTCGGTTCACCGGTCACTCGAGTCGGTTCACCGGTCACCTGGGTCGGTTCACCGGTCACTCGAGTCGGTTCACCGGTCACTCGAGTCGGTTCACCGGTCACCTGTGTCGGTTCACCGGTCACTCGGGTCGGTTCACCGTTCACTCGAGTCGGTTCACCGGTCACCAGGGTCGGTTCACCGGTCACCTGTGTCGGTTCACCGTTCACCAGGGTCGGTTCACCGGTCACCTGTGTCGGTTCACCGGTCGCCAGGGTCGGTTCACCGGTCGCCAGGGTCGGTTCACCGTTCACCCGGGTCGGTTCACCGGTCACCAGGGTCGGTTCACCGGTCACCCGGGTCGGTTCACCGGTCACCCGGGTCGGATCAGGATCGGGTCATCACTGTAGGCTTTATTCCCAGCACACTCAGGAAGGCGTGTTGGCTAAACAGAAGCAAATCGTTATCGTCGTGTCACACCGGCATCCAGTTCCGCAGGACTTACTCCACACGCCTGTGTCCCGCTTCTCTGCTCATAACCCGGTCTCGCAGCTTCAGCAATAACGCGTCACACGAGCAAGGCCCTCCGCTCCACAGGAGTAAAACGGCGTATTATGACATTCTGCAGGTGTCCCCGAACGCCACACAGCCGCAAATCAAGACGGCGTACTACCGCCAGAGCTTCCGGTACCATCCGGACAAGAACGCGGGCAGCACGGAGGCGAGGCGGCGTTTCGCCGAGATCAGCGAAGCCTACGCGGTGCTGGGGAGCGTCAGCCTCAGGCGGAAGTATGATCGCGGTATACTGGGCCAGGCAGACATCCAAAGCGCCGGGAGACCCTCTCGGAAAGACACGGCGCCCCCTCCGAGCGCGGAACAGCCACGGCGTTCCCGACCTGTCTCTGGCGCAGGAGGGAAGCCCATGTTCAACTTCGACGCGTTTTACCGAGCGCACTACGGCGAGCAGCTGGAGCGGGAGCAGGCCCTGCGCCGGTGGAGAGAGAGGAAAGAGGGGAGAGAGAGGAGAGAGCACGAGCGACACGACGAGTTACGAAAATGGAAACTAGAGAGGGGGACTGAGATAGCGGCCGGTGCGCTGCTGGCTTTGGGGCTCATCATCCTATTCAGCCTGAAATCATGAGATTTTTTGCGCATTTATTCACAGTGCGTGGCCCGTAAGGGTGGGCGATATGGTGAAACTATAATATCGTGATATTTAGTTTGTCTGAGGTTTGTTAAATTAAACAGAGAACGCATGACACAATGTATAAAATCTTAACACATTTCAAAATCGGAGAGTTTAACGTCTACTAAACATCTTTTCTTTTGCTTTTTTTATTTTTTAATTCTGGTCTCAGACAGAGACCCCTTTCAGTGTGAAAATTGTTTCCACAGAGATTTACTTTATAAATATAATCCAACTCTTCGAGTATTAAGCACATTAGCTTTCCACCCACACAACCTAAACCAGCTACAGTGTTAAAGTATTTCAAACCTTTTTTATCATATTAACAGCCCTTTTATCGATTTTTTTTTTTTTTTTTTTTTAAACTGCTGTTAGATACAAGTTGACATTATTTATACTTGGGGTTTTTTTTGCATGGTTGAGCTTTAGATTAGGAAACGAACAACTTCCTCTAAGAAAGACATTAGTAGTTGAAGACCTATTCAATTCAAGTAACCAGGCAATTAGGCTTAGTGCTTTTGATTAATAGATGAACTAATTACTATAACAACTATAACAATAGCAGTTGAGAATGACCTCCATTTCTGTCACATAATTTAAAAAAACGAATAATGATAAAATCGCGAATCCCCTGGCTCATACCTCTCGAGTTCCCGGACCCCACTTTGAGAACCATGGCATTAGACAATCGGGCAAAGATGGGGGTATTCTAGTGGCGTATAGACAATGCAAAGAATAGTCTAATAGCCTAATCTAAATTTATTGTTAGGCTTAAATTATCGATAAGTGAAGTTCCTGTGAATTAGTTGTTACTAGACACCAAACATATTAGAACGTGCGGATTAATATATACTTGTGATTTGCCTTGCAGCCGGAACTACGCTATAGCCGTGCTGTTATAAAAAATTAATCAACAACCTTCTGACCAATCGGAATCGAGAATCCAACGGCGCTGTGGTATAAAATGAAATAAATGGCCAAAATCCAATCCAGTTATAAAACATGCAGTGTGTTACTGTTATCTGTGGTAGGCCCAGAACAATATATAGTGACGTACTTTATCATGATAAAGATTGCGAATGGTCATATGGCCCACCCCTACCGGACCGTTGTTTCAGTGGTGAACAGCTCATCAAACACGAGAGAATTTGAGGACTCATTAAGAGACTTCAGCACTGGATTGTACTCATGTTTCATTCAAACGGTTTTCTGTTTGGTCCTCAAACACCCTCAGGCAGCCAACATTTTTATTGAGCTGTGCGCCTGGATTAAAGAGAGCCTCTGCTTTAAAATGCATCGGGGGCAGATGTTATATTTATTTTGTTCCTGTAATTTTAGGTACTGTTTAATAGGCTGCTTTGAATAACCTGTCGAAAGCTGTTGTACTGTAAAACAGAACCGGACTTTTACACCCGCATCATTTGCACATTAATGTAATGTAACCTCATGACATTTACAGTGGGGAGACCTCAGAATTATGCACTAAAGCTGTGGTGAAGTAAATTTGAGAAACTTCTGGTCAGTAGTATCCAGCTGCAGTCTCGCAGATCGACGATGTGAAGCCCCAGGTCGGGCGGCAGAAGCCCCTTCTTGGCCGGATAAAGTGCCTGCTTGGTCGGAAGTAAATTGCTCTTTTAAAATAAAAGTGTGATATTGTGGAACTAAGTTGGCATTAGCTAGCTAGTACACACCTGAAAGACTGTTTTTTATTTGAAACATAAGTATTAAGCAACAGCATACATTGTCTGAAATGCCACGCAATTTATTTTCACTAACAAACTTTAACCTAACTATTTAGGTATTTGGCTACCTCACCAAGACTTTAGAATGCTAGCTAACTTGGATAACGTTATCCAACTACAAGTTGCCGTTTCAGATAACGTTAGCTAGCGAAATAACATTAACTGCTAGCTAATTAGCATTAACCCACAGCACCAACTTGTAGTTCACTAACTGTATATAATGGTATCAATTGTGTGCTTACAGCGTTCTGATGTGTAATTGATCTCAGCAAACCTTTTACAAAAGTTAACGTTAATAGAAATGCATAATATGTATATTTATTTAATCTTTTCCACCCCTCCCCTATTCTTTGGTGTTCAAGCCTCAGCTTTCTGCCCATCCTGGCGCTTCTTGCCTAATCTGAGGCTTTGCCCATCATCAGGCTTGGTGTGTTGGTTTGTTCATTGATTGAGGTCTTATGAGTCATTCAAACAAGTAACTGTTGTCGAGAAAACGTACCGCGTTTTGGACGGTGTACACAGATTATGCATCGCAGGGTTCCTAGAAAAGAACGTCATAACCTTTCACTGTTGCAGCCTATTCAGTCGATCTTCTACAGCCAGGTGACAACGTAAAGGAAAAACCAACAGGAAAAGTGTGTTAGTAAGGTGTTGGGCCACTATGAGCCGCAAGAGCTCATGAGCTTCAATGCTCCTTGGCGTAGATTCTACAAGTCTCTGGAACTGTACTGGAGGAACTGATGGAGAACCGTTCTTCCTAAAGATATTCCCTCAATCAGTGTTTTGATGATGATGATGGCGGTGGAGAGCCGATGTCTAACACGTCGATCCAAAATCTCCCATAAGTGTTCAGTTGGGTTGAGAATCTGGTGACTGTGAAGGCCAGAGCATATGATTTACATCATTTTCATAGTCATCAAACCGTTGTGACCCATTGTACCCTGTGGATGCACTCGTTTATTCAGGGCTTTTCCTTTCATTTGTCACCCAGCTGTAGCTTCCAGCTGAATGGGCTAGTTAGCATTTTAAGCAACAAACCATGCTTCAAAAATGACACATTCAGCTAAGCCTGACGGAGTGAACAGGGACGTTATATGACGTCTAGCTATATGTTGTAGATTGCATAGCTAATTCTTTCCTGACACACAACCATTTCTCTGTGTTAAAAACGAATACACTTGCAGATTACTACACCATATTAACAACTATCAAGTCTTGTTAGAACAGATACTATGCATGTTTAATGGCTCAGGTACTAGTAAGGACACTAGACATGAATTCCAGCATTTGGGACGGAGCCTTGGTCTGGCAGAGAAGTGAATTTTATTTTATTTATTTTTTTCTATTTAAAAACCAAAACATGTAAACCCAAATGCTATCATAAAATAAATTATGTATCAGAAATTAAATAGTATTTTCATTAACTCACTGACAGTTCACTTAGTGGTAGAACATATGACCACTATTCTTCACATACAGGGGTGGAAAGAGTACAGATGAATGACACTTAAGTAAAAGTATGGGCTATTGTGTCATAATCTTACTTAATGAAAAGTAATAGTAGTTAGTCAGAATTATATTCGAGCGAAAGTTGAAAAGTGGCCACACTTTCAGTACTCAAGTACGCTAGCATTCAAAAGTTTGGAATCACCCGTCATATTTTATGAACTCCTAATATATCTAATATAAAACAGACACCAAAAGGTATTTTTTACAGGTTTTGTTTGGTATTTAAAGTATTTTGGGGGGAAATGTTATTTAAAAGTCATTTAAACAATGAAATGACTATATGTAGATAATTCCTGTATCTTATTTAAGTCTCCACTTCAAGATTTAATCACCGCTTTCCAGAAAAAAGAGGCATTCTGGGTATTAATGTTTATATGAACATCACTCTTGATGCTATAAAACTGTCATCGTCATTTTGGAGTCATCATTCTGGACACATGTTGTTTTACAGCTTTCTACAAATGATTTGAAAGCTAAAGTGCATCAACACTAGAATCATATTACAATCATTTTATAGACGGATCTGAAACTAAATGGAGTTTCCACACTTTTCAGCAGCGATGTGAACTTATAATCTACAACAATGTAGTTGCAGAGCAAAGTGACATGGGGAACCAGTATAAACACATATATGGCGTTTATTTCCTGTCGCATTGGCTCGTATCGCTATTTAAAAAGATGCGTGTTGTGATTACACCTGACCCACTCTGACGGTCCCCTCTTGAACGTGTGCTGTTGCGTCGGTAGCGGTGTGAATTGGAGGAAAACTTGTTTACGCTCCAGTGTAAATTCTAGGCAATAACTGAGCAAAGCTACGTGATAGAATCAAAGAAAGAAAAATAAAAGGTGGGAGACTAGAAAGGAAAAAGGAAGAGGCTGCGTAGAGGCTTTCACACCTGCACACATTCTGCGTCTCAAATCTACTTGTAGCGCGAGTAAGTGTGTTCACACTGGGAAACTCCGAGAGATGTAGTGCACTAATAATACCCGGATGATAATACCCATGCTAGAACCATCGAATAATAAAGGCTGACACGCTGGACACTTTTTGCACTCGGTTTTTACACTTTTTGCGAAGGGGAGGGGCCATCAGGGGCCATCACGGTATGAAATTTTCCAATGTCCAATGCACCAGGCGAGAACGCCGCCTTAACTGCAGATGCAAATTAGCAGCGAAAAAGTTTAGAAAGCGCATTTTGGGTTTTAAAGTTCCTGTGGAAGTAGGTTTGAGGTTTAGCGTATATGAGATGAGATGTTACTGCCCTAAAAAAGGCACGAGACAGTCAAGCAGATCGTGTATGGTCCAAGAATATAGTGCAGAGTGTGCGATTTGAGACATACCCTAAATCTGTCTCTCACACACACACACACACACACACACCACGGATTAACCCTTCAGCTGTGCTGCTTAGTGCTGATTCGGTGTGCCTGCTGTGTGCTTGTTAGTTACAGCTGACTGTGTGTGTGCACAAGTGTGTGTGTGGGTGGAGGGGGCTGATGGATTTCCCCCCCTCTTCTATGCCACACATCCCAAATGGCAAGAACACGTCATTACTTGCTGCACGCAGGGTGGCCGACCCCCCTCACACCACACACCCACACCCACCCACACACACGACTCCAGAGGTCGGACACGTCAACTGCATTAACAGGATTAATGATCAGGCTTCATTTATGGCATTTCATATCTGATTATACGAATCCCTGCAACCAGGAACGCTTTTTTTTTTCTTTTCTTGCACTGTTCTTTTGAATTATTACTTAATTTATGTACTTCCTTTAGGATTACTATTTTTTGCTTCCTACTAAATGTCTTCATTCAATTCATGTCCATTTAAATCTTTATTATTCCTTTTTTCACCCTGGACTTTATAAAATGTGCTTTCTATGATGAAATCGTTTCAGAGAGAATTCCCTCGAGTGTGTGAGTCACTGCAGGACTCGGGATGCTGAACACATGGCAGGCACGTGTTATTTCGTTATAAGATGCAAGAGCCGATCATGCTCCAGTATACCAGCGTGTCAAGCAATTTGTTATTCAAAACAGAAAATGTCTTTAAAACAAATTTTTTTGGTGACTTTAAAGGGTTTCACAGGTTTTGGACACACTGTAAAGCAATCTGGCCGCACTTTAAATACGTAAAAGCGGTCATATAAAGCTATTATAATAATCACCATTATTATAACAGGGCTCGTAATTGATTTGCATGGTTTAACATTCTGATCATCGTGTTCCAGTCTCATCAGATTGTCTTTGTTTTTGTACGAAATGTATTTTCGCTTCACACTGTACCAAACAAAACGGGGCTTTTCAACTTTGTAGGCAGGTTGGCAACACACACTCTCTTTCCTACCATCCGCTTTCCTTCCTTTCATAATTCCATAACTGTCCATGTGATTTTCAGTCCCTTGTCCATATAGAAATAGTAAAATAAAACTCCAAATTCGTAAATCTTGTAATTTTAAGAACTCAATCCAGTACTCCAGCTTGATCCTAATAAACAGCAGCCCTTACACAAAGATCGGCCTCTTGCTGGGGTTAAACTGCATTTTCACGGTCTGAGCAGAACTGACGCAAAATCTTTTACTAATGTAGGTCCTTCGCTAAACACAGCAAACGACAGTCGTCACACAACAGTGCAGTAATTAAATATTAGCCCCCACTTAGCTAGCTAGTTAACCGACAGCGGGCGTGTGTGAGGGATGTGGGCCTTTTCTCACAGTGAACGGTACGAGTGAAATAGCGCTGTGTGCTATTATTATTTCTTATATGAATTTACAGCAGTCTGGCGGGACGTTTGAAACGTTGCAAAAGGCCGCATTAAGCCCAGGGGTCACCTGCTTGCTCTCAGTGCTGACAGAATAAATAAAAAAACTTTTTTTTTTTTTAACTGGTGCCAGATGTGGCCTGTATCTAAGGAAAAAAAAAAACGTACAACCCCATGACACGATCGGTGCACTTCCGCTTCACTAAATAGCTGATGTGGACCAGTGGCTGCTGATAAAGCTGTGTGTGTGGTGGGTGCTGCTCCATCAGCCCTGTGTGCGTGTGACTGACTGACCCTGAATCAGCTGATGGAACAGTTTCTGAGCACACACGGCCGAGAGCTGCAGTTCTGACTGATCCCCAATCAGCCGCAGTGTGTGTGTTAAAACACCATGCTGGGTGTGTATGTGTGGGGCACGTCTGACGGTGTGTGGCGCGTGCCCTCTGGGTTTGCACAGCTATAATTATGCCTGCCAGTAAGCTGGGTGGTGCCCGCCCTGAAATAGGCCGCGGGCGAGCGGCGGGCAGACAGCGCATTCCTGTGTGACGGGCAGACGGAGGGGGGAGGAGCCGAGCGGGAGCTCTCAGACCACACACGCGCTACCTCACGCTAACACACACACACACACACACACACACTTGAGTGCAGAAACACTGTATTAACACACAACCCCCCACCAACAGAGCACATTTTCAGCGCTCTCATATTTTGGAACCGTGTTTGTTGTGTGATTTAATGTCCCGTTATTTACTGTATTACGCCGAGACAGACAAAGTGAAAGAGCACGCGAGCGAGACACACAGACAAAGAGCGATAGAGAGAAAGAGAGAGAGACAAGAAAGAAGACAGACAGAGAGAGAGAGACACAGAAGCAAAGTCCTCATTTACTTGCACTACTTGCTGTGGCACTAATGTCATTTGTAACGTTCATGCCAATAACGTTCTGTTGAATTGAAAAGAAATCAAAGGAAGAAAAAGAGAAAAGCAGAACGACACACAGACAGTGAGACAGAATAAAATAAATAGAAAGAAAGAGAAAAAAGAGATGTCAGAGAGAGGGAGAGAGAGAGAGAGAGAAAGGCAGACAGAGAGAGAATCAAAAACAGTGACAAAGAAAGAAAGACAGAAAGGGGTAGACAGAAAGAGAGACATAGCCAAAAAGAAATACGCAAAGAGAGACACAAAAAGAGGAGCATGAGAGAAAGACAGCCAGACAGACAGACAGACAGAGAGAGAGAGAGAAAAACAAAGATGTAGAAAAACAGGAAGTGAGTGACAAGAAGCAGACATGGGGAAAGAAGCAGAAAAACAGAGAGACAGAAACAAAAAGGTAGGACGAGTGATAGAAAGAGAGAAAGAAAGAAAAACACAGCCCCCATAAACCTGACAGGTAATATTGTTATTATTGTTATTGACATTTTGAAATATTATATGTTTTTTGGTAATACTGTACTTGAACTGAATAGAGGGTGAGAGATACAGA
This sequence comes from Olivaichthys viedmensis, assembly GCA_028565825.1. NCBI lineage: Eukaryota > Metazoa > Chordata > Actinopteri > Siluriformes > Diplomystidae > Olivaichthys > Olivaichthys viedmensis. The sequence continues at coordinate 11,227,895 of JAOUQW010000021.1, forward strand.
CAGACACAGAGTGAGAGCTAGAGATACAGACAGACAGAGTGAGCTACAGACAGACAAAGAGAGAGAGTGAGCTACAGACAGACAAAGAGAGAGAGTTAGTGCTAGTGATACAGACAGAAAAAGAGTGAGAGCTGCACACAAACAATAAGAGCAAGAGAGTGAGAGAGCTAGAAATGCAGACAGACAAAAAGAGTGAGTGAGAGCTAGAGATACAGACAGACAGAGTGAGAGCTAGAGATACAGACAGAGAGTGAGCTACAGACAGACTAAGAGAGAGAGTGAGAGCTAGAGATAGACAGACAAAAAGAGTGAGAGCTGCACACAGACAGAGAGCAAGAGAGTGAGAGCTAGAAATACAGACAGACAAAAAGACAGAGTGAGAGAGCTAGAGGTACAGACAGAGAGAGTGAGATACAGAGACAAAGAGAGCAAGAGTGAGAGAGCTAGAGATGCACACAGACAAAATGAGTGAGAGATGTACACAGACAAAGAGCGAGAGAGTGAGCTAGAGATACACACAGACAAAGAGTGAGATACACAGACAGAGCGAGAGCTAGAGATACAGAGAGACAAAGAGTGAGATACACAGAGAGAGCAAGAGAGCTAGAGATACAGACAGACAAAGAGTGAGATACACAGACAGAGAGCAAGAGAGCTAGAGATACAGAGAGACAAAGAGTGAGATACACAGACAGAGAGCAAGAGAGCTAGAGAGCCAGACAGACAGAGTGAGATACACAGACAGAGAGCGAGAGCTAGAGATACAGACAGACCGAGTGAGATACACAGACAGAGAGCGAGAGCTAGAGATACAGACAGAGTGAGAGAGAGTGAGAGCTAGAGATATACAGACAGACAAAAAGAGAGAGAGAGATAGAGAAAGAGCGAGAGAGAGCGAGAAAGAGCGAGAGAGAGAGAGAAAGAGCGAGCGAGAGAGCGAACAGACAGTTGGGAGAACTCTACTGACATTGTCTCAGGCAGAGCCACCAAATCTGTGTGGGAAAGCTAATGGAGGGGGGGGGGGAACGTTCCACAGGTTTAATCCAGAACTGTCACACGTGCTAGACCAAATCCAGCCTGTGCTAATACATTAAAGATCCCAGTGTGTGGTGTACATATCTCCATCCAAATGTTTTCACCCCCTAAATAATTAATATATAATCTTTACACATAGGAGGTGAAACCAGTTGATATTCCTGATATAACCACCATAATCGAATATCAACTGGTTTCACCTCCTACAGCCTCAGAAGCACTTTGCTTGCACAGCTGATGAAGGACTTTTGCTAGAAACAGCCTGATTCTCTGGAAACCTTGGGTACTACGCTGCTATTTTTACTACCTCCATTACTGAAGTACACTGCATTAAGCAATTTAAAAACAACCAAAGTGCTTTACGGCCTTAACAGTAGAGTCAGTGATTTTGTCGGAAGTTGGCTGAAGCTGGAGTTTTGAAACTCAAAAATCCAAAACAAATACCGCCCCTCAGACTTACTTTGCTGTGGACTCCTCATCGTACTTGGTCTTCAGGTCGAACAGCTCTGCCTGAGTGGTTTCAAGTGCTGTACACAATAAGAGGGGAAAAAAATTATTTCACAAATGTTCAAAGAGCACGAGGAAACTCCAGCTTGACTTCAGCGCGGCAACTTCATGTCCACACGTGGCTGCATCATTAATTTTAAACGTTTGGCTTTTGGCACACGGTGTAATTCTAGACGTTGTGGTGGCTGAACTAACACACATGATCATTATCACTATTTTAGCCTTCACGATTTGTTCTGTTTAGAAGCTGCAGGGCTGAAATCAATCCGAGTTTGCACACTGAACTGAGACCTTGTATTGAAATGTAATGCCACCGTCAGTGGAGGATAACCGTCACCGTCAAAACACAAAATAATTAGCCATGCACCAATCCGATTTGCTTTTTGGTTTTTGATACATCATGACAACGGCTATGTTCAAGTGTGAAAGCAACCAGATTTAAAAGTTTCAATGCAAATTATGGTTCTATTTAATGGATTATTCAAAGGATTATCTAACCATAACCTTTAAAAAAAAATCAGTGGAATTCCCCTTTAAGCCATTTTGCGTCCTCCGTTCACGGCATTAAAATATTTCAGTGGATCAGATCGAAAACTACGTCCAATCTGATCCGATACTGTATTAATCCAGCGTTTTAGGCCTGATCCTGACGCCTAGATTGGTGCAACCCTTAATCGCAGTTTATCAATTATAGTTTATGCCAAAAATCATGCGGCTCTTGTATTTTATCCTCATTAGACTGGGTACCTGTCTGTAGCGTCTGAGCCTTGTGTTCTGCCTCCTCCAACCTGGAGGACATTGATTCCTGTGACTCCTGCAACTTCCTGTCATGAAAGAGATGGAAGCAAAAAATAAGATTCCACTTTTTCCTCATTACTTTAAAACCCACACATTTCATAGAGCAGTTTAAAAGGTTATGGGCTAAAATCGGCCATGTAATGTTAAATTAAGAGTTCGGACAGGACTGTGTGGCTATTTCAGCAGCCTGCCGGAAGAAACAGCAGGGATTATTTTAAGCAAATAAAGCAAACTTTTTAGGGTAGAACTGCAACAACACTGCTGTCCGAGTTATTAATAAAGCCAATGAGATATTAATAAAGCACAATGAGTCACTGTCTCTCTCTATTGCGTCTAAACACACACACGCGCGCACGCGCACAGAGAGAGAGACACACACACACACACACACACACACACACACACACACACACACACACACACACACACACCCATCTCAGTAAGCTCACAGGAAGCTTGCTTACCAGACAGGAAAAGGACTGGACACTGACGCAGAGGAAGTACGCGAGACGCAACGGCACAATTGATCAAATACGGGCACTGGCTCTAAATAACAGGCCTCGAGCTGAAAGTTAAAAAATTTAAAGCACAATGCTACTCGGGCCGTTTATGGACACATTTATTGGCACGCAAGTCTCTCTCTAACGGACACGGATAACTAGGCGTGTGTCAATATACAATTTTAGCATCATGATAACGGCCAACAATTTGGTCAGGGTTTACGATATTCTCATAGTGCATCGTTCTGCCTGCCATGTATTTCAAACTCTCATGGAACTCGCGTTCAGCAAACAGAATTATGGGAGCACTTTCACGGAGAAGGAACCCATGCAATGTTTCTTCAAATTTGCCCAAAGTAAGGAAACTTAGAAGACAGCTGTCCTTATGCTGCTTTCCAAACTTTATCGAGGGAGCTCTAGGCAGCCTCCTCCCTCCTTTAGAGTGTCGCAACCAAAAAGTGGGTCATGACCAGGGATAGTCGTGACCTAAAAACGTGAGGGCTCCCAACAGAGGAGTTCATCAGAAGCTGAACGATCACTCTGAGCAGGTCAGAGGTCATTAACGCACTTGTATTTAACGAGTAAAATGAGCGCACAAAGCGATACGCGAGAGGCAGAGTGAGATGTAAACAAAGCGCCAATTTAGAGCATTAGCTTGGATTAGATGTGTGCAGAAGGGATGGCAGAGAGCAGTATATAAATAAATTAAAGGGGCGCCGGAGACGCTGGTCCCAGTTGGTCTAAGTGCTTGTGTAAGCACGGCATACGCTGGCAGCATTAACGCACGAGCCTGGCCTGCACATAAAAGCCCTGTTAAAGCTTTAATACAGAGATTTAGCTTTAGCTGAGTGCCGTGTCACACACATGGACCTAAGCTGTGGAACTGTCACACTAAGCACTTGGGGTGTCGCAATGCGTATTGGTGTGTCACTGATACTGCGTACATACATTACCAAAAAGTATCCACTACCAAAAACTGCTTTTATTTTATTAGCTATTAAAAGTTCATACAAGATATTACCCCATTGCTTCAGATGATTCTAGAATACACTATTTAAAAAGTAAAATCCATTTTGTTTTTTTATATATATATATCTGAGAAATTGTGGTATGGAATAAAAATTTGTTTTAGGCAGTACGATGGTGTATACCTTGCAACAGCAGACATTTGTTCACTGGTAAAGATTTGGCTGTAGCGTTTCTACCAACTGGGCGGGACTGCTTTACATGGTTTTCACATGCGAGCAATTAGGAAGCATTGACAGATGAGATTGAGATTTCATACAAAGGACTCCTCCTAACCAACTAAATATGAGTAATCTTTAATTAAAAGGGGAGTAACATCTGTTGTGTGCACAAAAAAAGGGGTATACCATCATGTGTTAAAAGCAAAGAGAAAGAATCTTCTTTAGGGCATACCAATAATGTAGGTGGTACGACACACTACATTTCTGGTGCCCCATGTGAGGAGGCCACCAACACTTATATGGAGAATGCTGGCAAATTGGTTGGCATGGTTAACCTTCAACCAGGTTGAGTGCTTCATATTTCTTTTTACCATTTTTTACTATGCTACAGTGCACAATGCTCAAGTTAAAAAAATTGAAATCAAATTATAATAATTATTATGTTGACAGGTCCAGATTTACATTCCTCACTCTCTTAACTACATTGCTTTCCTATTAGTTGCACTGTAGTTACTGAATAATTAATTCCAGTTTCTGAATAATACGCTTCAAGATGAATAACTGAATAATAACCCAGAAGTTCAAGGGGTTAAGTGTCTTCAATGAATAATTTATTCGCCGGATTAACCAAAAATCGAACTTCCTCTCTGGCCGCACGTTGCGGTTTATAGCGCGACGCGCTACTTCCGTATATGTGTCTGTGATGCATTCATGTAGCCATGTGCTTTTTGTTTGTGTTTTGGTTTCTGTTTCATGTCTCCGCCCTATCTCGTCATTGATTGTTCCCTAATTGTGTCATCTGTGTCTCGTTCTGTCCCTAATCGGTTTGTCTATGTAATCCCCGCTGTTTCTGTCCTCGTCGCGAAACATTAAATACCTGTCGTGAATCATACCTGCCTAAGTTATTGTACAGACCTGCCTTGTAGTCCTTTTGGTTGTTTTCTCGATGTTTGGTTTACTGACTTTCAGTTTGTTTATCTTTAATAAAGAACGGCGTTGCGCTTGCATCCACCGGCTTCGCCTCCAAACCGTTACAGTTGAGCTAGTACTAGTAAAAACAATATCAGTTCAAAGATTTGCATCTCCCTGCAATATAAATATGATAATGACTTGTATGCCTTTATAACTGCTCCTAACCCTTTTGGATTGGTTGTAATTGGATGTTTTGGATTGTTGTCTTGTTGCCGGATGCACCCACATTTTATTTTTTAACTTCTTGGGATTTAACTTTCTTTTTTTCTTTCTTCAAATATAGGTACATTTCCCCCCGCACCCAGAAACCATGGGGTATGCAAACTTTTGCACTCAACTGTAAACGACTTACGATTGAATTTCTGTATCGTGATATATACCGTTTTGGCTACACTGCCCATTCCTAACTGAAGTACATTTTAATATCCTGTTTACGCAACTGGACCTCGTCTTGACACATAATTGCATCACAGGCCACAGAATGATGTCATCTTGTTTCAGAGAAGTATAATTTGTCATAATTATAATAGCTTCTTTAAAAAAATTAAAAAAATAATTTATAACTGATGAAATAAAAGCAGTTCCTGGTAATGAACTCACGCTTTTGGACCCTGTTGCAAGTCGTGAATCATTCAGTGTTTTCAAAATGTGGAAATGATTTGAGAACGTGAAATTTTGTCCTTCGTGCTCACCTTTCTTTCTCTGCATAGTCGTTGTGGAGCTGCTGCTCTTTCTCCTGCGCCAGGTTCTCCGCCTGGTTCTTCAGGGTCTGCTCGTACTCCCGGATCTTCTCCTTAAGTGCTTTGATAGTGACCTCTGTCCGAAACGAACACACACATGCACACATTAGTTCTGCTGTGTGAATAAAGACCCACACGGATCTTCAGTGTCTGCTGGTTTTAGCAGCTTAGCAGTGCTTCAGCCATATTGGCCAATAAAGGACATCATTTTATAGCATATCAAACTGAACAACTGCTTCCTGCTGCTTTAAAAAAGTGCCCACGCCGACATTTAAAAATTGCCAAATGCCTGTCAAATGTCCAATTTGGAAATCATTATACTAGATGCTTATGCTTTGGTAACTCGGGGCGAAAAACATGCAGTGGAAAGAATGAATATAAATGGCAGTGAGCATTGACTATACCCAGGGTAATGAGAAGTGAAAGCTCGTAATAAGCCATGAGCTGAGAAAACAGTTTTCTTTTCAGCATGTAAGAAGCATTTCCTATTTGAATAGCAGTGACGCAGATCATTAGGCTCACAGGTTTAACCAGGTGAGACAAACAGTATGAAGAAGAAGAAAAAAAACCCAATGATGGATCATGTATCTCATGCTTCCTCTCTTCTAGTTACAAATAATTTAAGTTGCCTAAAGAAAGCCTAATCGTTGAGTGCTTTAAAAAATAGTCCTCCATGAATAAGCCCACCATCTCCTGGATGATGGCGTGTTCCTGCACTGAAACGATACGCGTGTCCACTTGCAAATTTTATTGCCGCATGCTGTCACACTGGCTTTCTCTGCTCGCCGCTGGTGAGCTCTACAGGTTTGGTTATGGGCATTGTTATGGAAATCAAGTAAACAATATCAACCCATATTAAACACATCTTTAGGGAAGTAAACCATTGAATAGACTGCTTGCTGTTTCATATTTTTTAATTAATGTTATATCAAAGCTCACAATGATGTCAGAATAAATTGTCGTCGCTCAATCCCACTAGTGTTGGCAAGTAACCTAACGAGCACATGATTTAAATATTGTAATAATGTTGTCGCCCGATTGGCTAACACGGCAAAGTAGACACGTACTGAAATACATCTGTGGTTCTGTTGAAACAAAACACATGGACAACCAAACACAAAACCTTCGCCAGCATTATAATTATTAACACAATAGGATCAGGAATCGATATGATGCGACATATTAAGATATGATATTATGATATAGTCTCCAAGTCTCAGCTAGTAGGCATGTGCCAATAATAACTGGTTACACACCACGATATTGGGCGCATGCAATATTACACTGGTATCGTTGGATACTTTACAATTTTTCTACTATCCGTGTGATCCATTTAGAAAGAGGCTGTCTAAGTGGGCAGCATTTTTGGGCATGCGAGATGAAGTGTCCCCCATTCGAAGGGCATTCCTAAAGACAGGAGTCTAAGGTTCCTCATTTTGGACAAATTTAAAAGGCACGTGTGTCGCATGCGTCCTTCAGAAAGAAATCCCATAATTCTGTTCACCAGGTGAGCTCTATAATGATTGCAAAGACATGGCAGAAGGAACGTTTGGTCTGGCCACTCCAACTTTTCAGTTAGAATGCTTCTCAATGAAAAAGTAATCGTTTAAATAGAATCTTGTTAAACATGCTGGAAACCTTGATCAAGGGTGGGCGTCTATCGTGATCTGAAAATGAATACAATGAATGTGTTTATTGGCTAGAGTGTGTATGCATATAAGATAGATAAGTGAGGTGAAAAGGGTGCATTAATAACGAGGTTCCTGCACATACTGGTTCAGACCGAGAGAAAAAACAACAACACTATTTGTGTGTGTGTGTGTTTGTGTGTGTGTACTTGTAAGCGAGTCGATTACTGGCATGTTTCAGAATGGAGATGCTCATTGACCCTGAATATTGAGTGCTCAAAAAGGTGTAAATGCGCGCGCGCGCGCGCACACACACACACACACACACACCCGAGAGCGATAAGATGAAATGTGCATCCGTGAGACGGGGCTGCTCATAGCCACTGATTGAGTGCTCCGAGCGCGAGTGCGTGTGCACGGCAGTGTGTGTTACATGCGAGCGAGCGGCACTGTGTGTTCACGTGTGATTTAAACTGCTGCCTTGCAGGTCTGACACATAATCAATGGGAGCAGCTCCCTTCGGAGGCCTTTTTCCCCTTAACTGCTAAATTGAACTTTAAACATTTAAGTTGGGAGGGATCAATGGCCTCTGCTGGGAAAGAGCAGGGGGGGTCTGGGGGAGACAGAAAGAGAGAGAGAGAAAGAGAGAAGGGAAAAATTCGAGGGAGGGCTGCTGGGGTTAAGACATCTTGTTGCTGCATGGTCCAGTCAGCCGTTCCGAAGGGGGATATTATATTTGTATTTTTTTTAAATGATATAAATATTGATAACGTGGATAGACGGTTTGAAAAAGTCATGGTATAATTACACAATTCAACACATCACAGTATTAAAGGGATAGATACATAAATAAAGGAATTGTATAGTTTCCCCACCTTTCCACACACGTTTGGTGTCTGACATTCGCGTCTTTATTTTTTATACACTTCATCCACCAAGTTAATGGAAGTCTGTTTCAGCCAATATCGGCCTTAAACCACTGCCAGCCGTTCAGCGATGTCACTCAGACGTGCTGATGTGGTTTAGGACACAGCGTGCCCGTAATCTATAAGCATGAACACAACTTCACCGTGCAGCTGAACACTGGAGAGTTACGGAAGCAGCTATTTTGGAAAACCGGAATCACTTTTCGTCCTCGGCGCAGTTTGGTGTCGCGTCACCCCTCAGCCCCGCCTCCCAAACTCCCTTTTGCGGAGGTTAATGATGCTGTTTAAAGCAAGTATATGAAGATTTTGGCATGCATTCACGGAAAAGATTTTGGGTGAGATAGACTTCCATTACTTGTTAGCTGCATTAGGCTCATGGCTCCAGTGCAAAACTAAAGAAGCAAACTACATTTGGTGTAAGGAAAAACAATTAATAAACAAAAAAATGTAAATAAAATTTGAATGAACTAATCCTTTAAATGCAGAAGTGCAAGGATTCAATTATTTGGTTAGATTAAACAGACTCGCTAAAAAGCCTGCACTAGTTTATTTTCTGATATTTGCATCTGGTGTGTATATATACATATATTTATATATATACAGTCAAGCCGGAAAGTCTGCATATACACACACACACGTATAGTATATAACTTATAGACTGACTTCTTTAACCAAACACACTTTACACCACTCAACAGGCTGGAATATGAATGTGGCAGGCAGAAGTGGAAAACGCAATAAGGAAATCCCTCTGAGCGAGTGTGTGTGTGTGTGTGTGTTTGCGTGCACGCGCACGTGTGTGTGTTCTCACCCTGGTTCTTGACCTCGGCGAACTCTTTGTTGTAGTCCTCCAGCGTCTCGCGCAGTTTCTGGTTCTCGGTTTCGATGTCGTGCATCCGCTGTATCTTCAGCTGCAGCTGCTGGCCGAGCTCCAACACGGGGACGGGATCTGAGCCAAAAACACACAGCACACGCGTCACACACGACGAAGACACTCCAAGACCAGCATGTTATTACAGGCCTACAGCGACCATTTTTGTGCTTTACATGATAAAATAGCCATTTTAAAAGAGCTGAATCAAAAAAAATGTCACCCCCCTGATGATGAAATGATTACAGTGCTGAGAGAATGACAAAGTCTGGCAGTGCTGCACTGCTGATGCGCTAATAAGACGATGCCTTGATCATTTTGCGTCTACTGTATTTTAATTGGAATCACAATTTGAATGCCTCCTTAATTAATTAAACATAATCGGCTGTGATATTAGTGAGCTTAACTAATGTTCGCTAATTCACTCAAGTTATACATCAGCGTGTATTAAATCCCCAGCTTCCCGCGCAGATGTTTTAACTGTCTGACCGATTGCAGGTCGTGGGTTCAAATCCCAGGGCCCTAGAGCAAGAACCCTTCAACTGCTCAGCTTAACACTTGGCTTGGATTCTTCCTAACCAAGTCATTGTGGATGAAAGTGAGTGCCTAAACTGTTAATGCTTTACTTTCCTACTTATTATCTCATGCACACGTTCTTGTAAAAAATAAAAATAAGAATAATAAAATGTATTTAAACCAAAGGGAACCTAAATCTGTAAAGCTTTTTTTGTGGGCAAAAAAAAATAAAGCACAAATAATTCTCAATTCTTGCCGGGCAGTGGGCTTTCCATCAAGTGTGCTCATTAGAATATTAGGCCACGCCCACCTATACAGTTCTCAGATTGGCCTGATCAGCTCATGTTGGAGCATCTTGGGTTTTTTTTTTTTCATTCAAACTTTGCTGGATGTGTAATATGACTTTCAAGTATCCTCCAAACTTTTGAACGATTTTACACCACGTTTCTTGGGACTTTAAAAGCCTTGCGAACTATAAAAATGATAGATAATGATGAACGCAGCTATTCACACCAGTTATGTGTTAGAAACACACACCGTGAAGAGTTTTGTGTCCTTGTGTGTATATGCACTTGTGTTCAGAGCGGCTTCATTAAGAGAGAATCTTAAACAGCCTGTGTGAAGCCTTGAGTTTTAATAATGCACTTTGTGAACTTGGTGTGTGTGTGAAGGTCATCGGGCTGGCAGTGTTCATCCATCTGTTTCCTTTACACACACACACACACACACACACACACACACACACACACAAAACTCACAACACACGGCAAGGCCAGTGCGCCACACGCCAC
>JAOUQW010000021.1:11248063-11280191 GCA_028565825.1 Olivaichthys viedmensis
CTTAACTCACTATACGAGCTGATTTTACAGCTTTTCTGGGGATGACGAGGCTGTGTGGCTCTCTGGAGAGATCTGAGCGCTAAGCTGCGCTGTCTATGATTGATCCCCGGAGGGCTCTCGCTAATGGGGGATTAACAGCCTGCCTGCCCGCTTAATAGCTCACTCATACACACACACACACACACACACACAGTGGCCAGTCTGCCTCGCACAACCCGGCCCAGGAGAGGATTCATATATCTGTGTGTTGGATGGGACGTTAAGTAGGGATGGGCTGCACTCGGATTTGGATGTTTGCACACACACGCGCGCACGCACAGATGGATAAAATTGCATTCATAATGATCAAGCTTCCACACAAGCACACACACTGATCTCTGTGTTTTTTTTCACCTGGTAGCCCGCACCTGTATGACTCCTCTGACCAACTTGACTCCCCAGTAGTTTAGTAACAGTGACTATCAGTGACAATCGCTCTACTCTGCAGCGCTCATTCAACCGTTAACATCAACTTAGCAGATGCTTGATGGTGCAAAAACAACCAAAAGAATATGATAATCGCTCCTGCGGCCTCGAAGACGTACGACAACGTACCGATTTAAAAAGCGTTACTAGCCGAGTTAGCTTACATGCATCCGTTTTTATCATGCGTCATTGTTACTTCGTTACATCTCAACAAGACGCTTGCAGTGGAACTCCTAAGATCTATGGGACGAGCTAAGATTCACGATAACACACAATATGTAACCTCCAAGAAGCTGCACCCCCCCCCATATAAAAAGATCTGGAATAAAACCCACGTCTTTTGTTTGTGCCGATTTGTGCCGGTTTGGTTTTTGAGATATTATTGCGTTATTTATCAATGTAAGTCAATGGCCGAGAGCGATGACACGGTGAATTAAATGTGTAATATGTCAAAAAAATCTAAATCAAACAAGCACAAGGGCAAGTGCATGACAGTAATTTGGTTCGATTTTTGGTTTGGTTTTGAGTTGAGTGGGGTGTAACGCACTGTGACGTCACTCTCGACCACAGACTTGCATTGAAATATAGCCGTTATAACATTTCAGAAACCAAACCGGCATAAAACAGTATTTTTTGCGGCACAAATCAGCACAAACGAATGACGCGAGTTTTATTCCATTTCTTTTTTTGACGGGGTGCCAACTTCACGGAGGTCAATATATTATAAAGGTTGGGATTTTTTTTTTAATCCGTGAAGATATTAAAGCTATGAAACAACACGCATGGAATTATGCGGTAACCAAAAAGCGTGAAACAAATCAGAAGTGTCATATTTAAGATATTTCAAATTAGCCTTGATGAGGCTTTTCACACTCTTGCCGTCTCTCAGCAACCTCACGAGGTCCCTCGGGTGCTTTTCCAACAGTCTGGGGCAAGTTCCCAAATGAAAACGAATTGTTTGGGGGAGACATTTCATACACTGGCATTAAGTTCACTATTTATGTGTCTTCGAAACACGTTTTTAAGGCATAAGCCTTTAGATCAAAATATCTTTAAGATCATAAAAAATATGAACTCATCCAGGTGGGTCAAAACTTCAGACTGGTACTGTATAAATATCAATTTAGCGATATATAAATAGCCAGAATATCAGATTTTAGATACACACACATCCCTTTTCCATGCTGAATGCTACTAAATTGTGCCAAGACCTTCCCAGGAGCAATGACCAGCTGACACACACAGAAAGCCCATTGAAAATAACCCACATCACAACGAGTGAGGCGGAAAAAATCCACCTTTGCTTAAAAAAAGAAAAAAAAAACCAAAAACGTGTGTATTATTAGAACCGGGCTTGAAACCCGCGCGAGGTTGTGTGTTTTCAAAAGGAGGACGTTTATTTCAGCAAAGTGCCGTAACCTCGGTATGTCTGATGCCCAGACCACCGTGCTAGCTGGGCAACGAGACCACAATGGGGCCAAAGCTGAGCAATGCAGTCTGATTCAGGAGGCTGAAGGTCAACCTCATCACAAAGCCTCATTTCTCTGATACACACGCTACAGCTCTGGAATTCTTGTGGGGTGGTGTGGCAGGCTAACATTACCTTAATCTTGTCCATCTCATGCGTTTTAGTACGGATATCCTAAAATACATGATAAAGACTTGCAGACTACACTCCATGCATGGCAAAATTTCGATTTCCTGGTATGAAATGTTCAAATGTTATATAAAAAAAAAGTCAAACACGAAACCCTGAGATGGTGGAAAAAAATCACCGAGTGGAATAAAAAACAAGGTCTGAAAACATCAGGGCTGCTTTCCCATATGCGTGTATGGAGTTCAGGCAAGGGCGGAGCCTAAAACTAAGCTGTACCTTTTCTTGTTGCTGAGGTGGTACCCTCAAGGTTTCGTCGATTGTACCTATAGCATGCATGTTTTACCTGGAATGGTGCATGTAGTGTACACCTTCAAAGCCTTACTCTAAAAAAAAAAAAAAAAACTAATTAACCGTCCTTAAGCTCCCATTATGGAAAATGATTTGTAAAGGTACACCGTATTTCACGTTTCCAGGTGAAAGATATACACTAAAGGTACAAAAGGTGTACCCTTAAGGTACCACCCCAGCGACAAGGACACATCCTTATTTCCTCATATTTGGACCTAGTTAGGCAAATCTGGAGGCATACTGTGAACCCTGGCCATCAAATCAGCTCAAAAGCAGTGAGATACAGTAACTGAGTACGGCACCGGTGCAACAATAACTGCTTAATGGCTCGAATAAGTGCGACATCTGTTACGACATGCATAGAGAGACACTGTCCCGTCAATCTTTATGGAGGGTCCAAGTGAAGACCAAACAACAAAAGGCAAAGCAAGTTCCCTCTCATAGTGTAAAAAGGTTTGAATAATGGTTTCTGGGGCTCACTTTATCAATGCCACACGCACTGAACGGCACGAGACCCCAACAAAAAAAGGCAGCACTAATATAATGTTCCGGTTACAACACGAGAGATGAAACAGAATTCTGTCAATTTCACATCACGCAACTATTAACACAAGAACCAATAATCCAAACATAACTGACGATATACTGACGAGAACATTGTGTGCGTGTTGCATAACGCATTCTATCGTTTGGGTGACTGTGCTGCTAGTTAAAGAAAAGGGTATTCGGGAAGAACCTCCTTTTCTGGCAAGTTCTGTTCTGTTGTAAAGAGTCACGCAGCGGCCTCGATCAGAGAACAGATTTCACTCGCACACAGCCAGAGGGAGTACATCTCCACTCCAGCGTGGCCAAGTCACACTCGTTCATGTGTAACGCACGCTGCTGGCTTTGCCGTTCCGCAGCGGGGACCGGCTGAATCTCAATTCGGCCCCTGCATGAAAAATTCAACCCCTCATCCATCATTCAGTGGCCGGCGCTTTAAAAAAAAAAAAAAAGATTTAAAAAAAAACCCATACCTCACCGTACAAGCAAAAGGCCAAATTTAAGTCCTCCATTAACGCCTCCATTGTCTCGCCATTAACGAAATCAAAAGATAAAGAGCAAGGAGAAGAATCGTGGAGTGAGAAAGACAGGGAAGATTGTTCTTTTATTCATGGGGAGAGAAAGGCTGCTTCAGTGCTGCGCGGATGAAAGGACACGACGCTGCCTTACATTCTGCTGGAGGCTCACGGAAACGCACGAGTGTGTGTGTGGTTTTAAAAAGCAGGGAATGAAAAGGGGCCAAAAGCGGACACACCATACATTACAAATGCAGTTACGTATGAGGTTTTTGGAGTGCTGAAGCACAGCAGCGGGTTCCACAACCCGGGTCCTGCAGCTCCAACACACGCACGTCAAGTCGGGAAGCGTCTGTTAACGAGCTGATTAGTTGGGTCGGGTGCGTTAGAGCAGAGAAAACAATAAATTCTCCAGGAGCACTGCAGGACCGGAGTTAGGAACCACGGTACCGTAGAGGACAGAGAGAGAGAGAGAGAGGGAGAGAGAGAGAAGGAAGTGCTGGAGAAAAAGGGACTGAGGACTCTGTAGACGGGATCCAGGGTTGTCTGATTGCATGATAAAAATGATTACTGCATCATAAAAGTTATCACAAAATATACACCGTCCTTAAAAGCATGAAACAAAAATGGTCACCAGGCGAGTGGATGCTCCAGTGTGCTCGCCCAGTCCTGGGTTTTGAACTTTTACAGTTTACATCACACTCCAAATGCTCTTTGCCGTTATACTTTCCGTCCTAACAAAACAGTCTGATGTTATCCCGAAGCGCTATCTTAAGCGTGAGGACATCTCGCAAGCTAGCAAAAGGTCGAAGGTCGACTTTATTCCTTCATTTATTAATTGCCTGTAACTGTAATTCAGGGTCGTTATATTATATATGTCTCCGTCTCTCTTTCCGTCTCTCACTCTGTCGGTCTTTCTCACGTTCTTCTCGCAGTCGTTCTTGCTCTCCATCTTTCTCTCTCTAACGTATATATATTATACTTATTATAATATTACATTCAAATGTTAGTTTCAAATTCTAATAAATATTAAGCATTAAAAACAAATAAATGCAGAAGTGATGATGATTAGTGGACTCTCAGGCTGCTCTCAGGAAAAACCACTTGTGCCATGAACACACACACACACACACAATGGAGTATTATGGGGTGGCCATGGGCATCGCTGTCACGCTGCATTGTTCAGGGTCACTGGTGTGGTTCGGGACGAGAGGACGAGGGGACGAGAGACGCCACCTCCCTCACTAAATCACCCTCTCGTGCTGCCAAAAGGCCGGCCTGATGAGAAACTGCAGAAATGAGGATAAACGGCGGAAAGGGGAGCGTCTCCTTTTAGAAGGTCGGAGAATAGGAGAAGGAGCGCTGCTATTTAAATAGACTGGTGAAGAATCGCCGCTGTAATGAGTGATGGAGGAAACAGAGGGTGAGACGGCGGTAAAGATGGAGGGACAAAGACGAAAAGGGGGAAAGAGTAATAGAGAGCAGTGCAGCGTTGTCGCTGAGCTTTCAACAGTGGCTTGCTGTCTGTCTCACTCTCTTACCACCTGGCTGTCTCTCTCTTTGTGCATGTCTTTCTCATTCTTTCTGAGCATCAGTCTCGGTGTGTAGGTCTCTTTCTCCTGTCTCACTCACTCCCACTTCTATAGTATGTGTCTCTCTCTGTTTCTCTCTGTCTGTCTCACTGTTTCTTTCTTGCACTGGCTGTGCATCTCTCTCCATCTTTCTCACCCACACTCTTTCTGCATGTCTCTCTCTTTTACAGTCGGTCTCGCTTCCTCACTCTCATTGCTTTTTTTCTGTCTCTCTGCCTGTCCGTCTCTCTCCTGCATCTCTCTCAGTCTGTCTCTCTAGCACAGTCTGTATCTTTCTCTCTCTCTCCATCTTTCTTGCTATCACTCTGTGTCTTGTCTGTCTCTCTCTCTCTAACTACAAAACTGTTTGTATCTCTCCGCTATCATCTGTCTCTCTCTTTGTAAATATCTGCCTCCCTCGATCGAACTCTGTCTTTCTTCCTTCCTTTCTGTTTGTGTCTGTCTCTCTCTTCTCTGCCTCCATTTCTCTCACTCTTTGTGTTTCTCTGTGTCCGTCTCTCTCCCTCCTTGTCTCTCTTTGTCCTTCTGTCTCTCTCGCCCTTTACCTCTTTCTCTCCCGGTGTCTGTCTCTCTAAAACTCAAGCTCAAATAAGCGCTCTAACTGTCTGCGTCTCTCTCTGCCTGCGTCTGTCTCTCTTTTTCTAATTGTGTCTTTCTCCACCGTTTGTGTCTGTCTCTCTCTCACTAGTCCCGTGTCTCTCGCTCTCGAAGGTTAAGGAGAAAATTTTGTTTTTTTTATACTGAATGCAATTTAAACATGGCCTTGGGCCCAATGCATCATGAAAAGCACCACAGAGAGAGAGAGAGAGAGAGAGAGAGACTACTCTCTCTCTCTCTCTCTGTGTCTCTCTCTCGGAGACGGTCCAGGTCATGTTGTACTCGCTGACAGGGAGAAAAAGACGGGAGGAAGGAAAGAGGGGGCAGCGCATTATTTCTATCTAAATGGTGAGCTTTATTTATATGGACGTAGCTGATGCAATGCAGTGTGTGTCGCGCTAATGCACTATTGGAGTGTGACGGCTCAGCGACTAATACACACGCTGATGAATGTCACACACACACACACACTAGAGAGGATACACACACTCATTACACAGCATTACAGAAGAACACAAACTTAGAAAGTGATCGAGAAAGAGTACACATACATACACACTCACCTCAGCCTGAAAACTCTTCAGCAGTGGAGCTACCTGCTTGCGCAGATCCTGAAAGACAAATACAGAACAAAAGGTCAGAGGTCGAATCTGAGCAGCCAGCAGCACAGACAGAACAAACATATATATATATGTAATTAATCATGATTTAGTGATGTGTGATCGGAAACTGGCAGTGCGCCCACTTTCTTCCTTCCCTTCCAAGTGGAATGTACCACAGCTGACTGCAGATTGAGCCTGAACCGAAATTCACTATAATTCCTAATAAGGATATATTAACGTCCACATCAATCAGTGATAATTCAGTGATTATTGGTAGTTGCCCACACCTACACAGAAAATGTAAAAAAAAAAAAAAAGCAGAGTGGAGTAGGAGAAAAGTCAAATAAACGAGTGTTTGGGACGCTTCCGGTTCTACTAAAATCACTAAGTAGACATGAATTCTCGTGTTTTGTACGCGGGCATAATCTCTCACTGGCTTGGGGAGTGAGAGGAATCCGATGTTTCCTCAGTTTCTATCTCTCTCACACACACACACACACACACACACACACACCCTGGTGCATTCCATGACTTGTGTGGGTGAATCACTTGTGTCAGATTAAATTACAGCTCATGCAAAAGGACGTCAAAGATGCAAATATGAAGCCTCATCATTAACATTCTGCTCAGTACACACACACACACACACACACACACACACACGCTTGTTGAAGTAAGCTACTTTGTAAGAAAAATAATGCTATGCCTAAACCTAAACTCGGTGACGAAAAATCGTTTTTTAAATTTTTGACTAATCAAATGTCCTAAAAATCTGAGAGAGAGAAAAAAAAGAAAAGAAAAGAAGAGTTACTATTGTGACTATTACTATGGGTACATTTGGTCCTCACAAAAGGACTAAACACACACACACACACACACACAGACAGGTGAATGAACACATCTAATGAACACATCTGCTTGAACACATTGTTGTGTTGATCACGGCATGCTGGTTGAGATAAGTGATCACGTCAGGGCGGTTGAATCTGCGATGGTCTGGAGGGAGAGATAACTTCTGAGAGTGTGACACTGTTTTATGTTCACTGATTCTTGGAAAAGATCAAGAGCCACTATGATTTACATTTACAATTAAGCATTTGGCAGACGCTTTTATCCAAAGCGACTCAGAACACAGCCGAGCAGTGGAGGGTTAAGGCTTGTGCTCTCTGGTGTTCTGGGATTTAAACTCGCAACTTTTGGGGTCGCCAGCACAGAACCAGAATCACGGAGCTATTATGTTGCAGGCTAGTAGTAGTAGTTAGTAGGCTTTTTTTATTTATTCAACCACTGTTTAGTTTAATTACTTGGAGAAAAAGAAATTATAATTACTACTACTAACTATCCAAATAGACAGGCAACCAATTAATCCCAAATAACATGCAAGTCACTGACATTACTTCAATTATTCACATGGGAAATTGAGAATTTATATTTATTATTATTATTATTATTATTGCGCTATTGACTGGGTGACACTAAAAGTTTGGATTCACACCATAATAGAAACCCAACCGACTCGTCTACTCATTTGCATTGGCACCATTTGCATAATTTCTCGATAGGTCACTGGGGTCAGACGGGGTCGCCGAGGTCACCGTTTAAAGGTGAAAGGTCACTCGGCCGCAGACTGCGCAGCTGGTTCGAGCTTTCTATCATCACATGAGCGCTTGGCGGCGATCTGCGCAGCTGAATGAGGAGCCGTGCACTTTTTATCCCCAAGGCTCCCCCGGGACTGCAGCGACTTTGAGGATCTGATTGGGCAGCCCACGTCCATCTGAGCTGCGTGTCTCTCTGTGTGTGTGTGTGGGTGAGAGAGTGTGTGTGAGAGAGAGACAGAGAGAGAGAGAAAGAAAGACAGAGAGAGAGTGTGTGTGTGAGAGAGAGAGACAGAGAGAGAGTGTGTGTGAGAGTGAGTGTGTGTGTGAGAGAGAGACAGAGAGAGAGAGAGTGTGTGTGTGAGAGTGAGTGTGTGTGTGTGAGTGTGAGAGAGAGAGAGAGAGAGAGAGAGTGTGTGCACGCGCGAGAGCGCGTGTGTGTGTGTGTGTATGTGTGTGCGAGAGTGTATGTGTGTGCGAGAGTGTGTGTGAGTGTGTGTGCGAGAGGGAGAGTGCGAGTGTATGTGTGCGAGAGAGTGTGTGTGTGAGTATGTGTGTGTGCGAGAGTGTGTGTGTGTGAGAGAGAGTGTGTGTGTGAGTATGTGTGAGAGTGTGTGTGAGTGTGAGTGTGTGCGAGAGTGTGTGTGTGAGTGTATGTGTGCGAGAGAGTGTGTGTGTGCGTGTGTGTGTGTTGGCTCCTGCCTGGATAACGTTTATGTAAGCGCTGCTCAGAGGTCCTGGTGACCCACAGGAAACCTCTGTCAGCAGCTGGTTTACATATAACACTCCGATCCCTGCCAACACACACACACACACACACACACACACACACGTGCACACAAACCTACTGCGCGGGGAAAGCCGCAGTTCCAGTTGCAAAAAGTGCGCCAGCGACTGCTGTTTGTGTGTTATTTCAGCTCGACTGCGCGGTCGCAGGAGGTGGCGAAGCCGCAAAGACACAATTTATGCACGCTGAAAGAATTCAGACGGCAAAGCGTGACAGCAGATATTAGACGTGTGCCAATATTATAACATCTTTATATCATGATCATTTCTAACCTTTTCACGATATTATGGCAACGTTGCATTTAAAATCAATAAATCAATCAATAAATCCCCCTGGCTCATTTGGCCATACATATTTGTAATAAAAGAAGCTTGGGACACCTTTCAGTGTCATCATACGGTGCTTTGCGTGCCTGTGACGTTGTTTTTTATTTTCCTGCATTCACATTTCATCACAATCGATCGCGAGCGACTCAGCGTAGTGCACGCAATAACCACGTGTACATGTTAAATATCACGATATACTGTCTGACCGACTCCCGTCACGCGCCGGGATACTGAGGGAACAGAGCGTCTGTGTTTTTGGATTCTAAAAAAGAAAGTACGGCTCAAGATGTCCGCGAATAAGGAGCGTGGATGAACTTAAGTGACGGCTAATAAAAGGAAGCCTCGCTCTTTCTTCTGTCCCAGGCGAGATAGCTGCTCGGGAACACAGCTCTCAGTGAATGTGTGTGTTGCCTGCAGATTATGGCATCTATTTTTCTGCAGCTGTGGTCCAATTACTTTGCAGGTTAATAAAAGGCAGAAAACATTTGTAAACCTCAGCAATAAAAACTGTTCAGACTTTCCAAAAAAAAGAAAAAAAAGAAGAGGAGTTTAATACAGTGGCTATTAATGCTGTCTCCGTATAAAAAGTTCTCACCTGTGCACTTTGTAGAAGTTTGAAACGTTTTGCACTTTTTCCTCCACATTTAACTAGTCTGCTTACTTTTTTTTTTTATTTTTATTTTTTTTAACAATATAGCCATATATATACACATATATACACACACTTAAATTTTTTTTATTTTTTTATATAAAGTAAATATGAAGTAAATATCAAAACTTTATAACTCAATATCTTAAATTCACAGAACAGATAGAACCGTATAATTCCAGGGTCTCGAGGTATTTTTATTAAAGTGGGTTTTATTGAATGGAAGAAAAACGTACTAATATTACAAAAGTAGTTTTAAGGAACTATTTGTTCTAGGACTAGAACATACGTGAGTTAATGTGGCTGCATTCATGCTATCTTCCAGTTCATTGCAACTAAACTTTAGTACAAAGTCGGGGTGGAATGGTAGTTTCAGTACATCACTGTGTCTGCGTAATAAAATGAACTTTTTCGAAAAAGAGGACGACGTTACGTGCCATGCAACACTACAGCGGCAGCGCAATTATTCAATTATTCTTAATTGGATTACATTAAACGATATAGTCTTTATTAATGACTCACTTATTTTAGGAGTGTAAAAATGCACTGATGCATTAATCTGATGGTGGGGATTCGAGTGCATTGATTTCGTAATCCGAAAATGATTCGATTGTATAATATTCAATAAAGTTTGAGGTCAGTTTTTGGCAAAGAAATTTGAATTTGGGGTTTTCTTTTTTATTTATTCATTTTTATGACTTCCACTACTGTGTAAATAATTCCTCCGGTCGCATTTGCGTATAACTGTAAAAAACCAAAACAACTGAATCAAATCGAATCATAAAAATAAAATAAAAAGTGAGACTTCGTGATGCTTTGAAAAGTTTACCCCAAAATCGTAATCAAATCAACATGCACCCCTGAATTATTAAGTTAATAAGAAAGTTTTGGAGAACGCACTTGTTGAAACGCTTTTAGCCTTCGGTAGTTTATCAAAGCGATGTGGAAATTCAGATTTCGCCGACGTTCTCTTGGTGTGCTGGTTCTTTTTTTTTTTTAAAGTAGTCGACTGCGATTTAAAAGCTTATTGCAAGAAGCGCAATTAGCTTGTACACGTCCACAGATTCACTCTCGCTCTTACACACATACGCAGCGAGCTATGGCACGACTCCGGTGAGGCATTTAAAGAAGGGAATGAAGGAGTGAATCAAGGAGGGAGGGAGCGAGGGAAGGAGTGCTCAGCTGTAATTAGGCCTGACGAGCAGGTCTGCCTGGCAGCCCGCGACTCACCACCTATTTATAGAGCACAAGAAAAGCTTAGAAAACTGCTGGCAGGGCAAACTGGACAGCGCACACACATGCATAAATACATACATGCACACACACACACATACACACATGCACACACTTGGAGTTTATCCAGCACTATTAAGAACCCAAAGCAACTCAAGTGCCTTTAGTCCCCCGAACCCATTTAATCAGGCAGTGGATAATTCCACTAAAGTAGCTCGCTTTATGATGTACGTATTTCCAGGCTCTTAACAAGAGCAACAGATTTGGTATACACAGCATTGATATACACATTAGAGCCCGAGATAGCTGACAATGTCGTTCTGTACACAGAGCAGTGAATTTTTGAGTGCATAAGAAACTACAGGTCACGATGTATTATGGACTCGGGTGGCGAGACTTGTAGCGTTTTATTCAAAAATAAATCAGATGTTATGCGCAGAAAAGGAAAAAAACCCTCAGATTCTGTCACGCATCTTAGACAGTTCGAATCGGCAAAAATAAATGAGTGTCGCTCGCTTCTGGGGAGCGCTGGCTCCAGTAATGCGCACTCTGTCGCCTATCTAGGGTCGCTAATATTTATATGGGAAGGAACCGTGTATGAACAAAGTTTGATGACTTTGGTGCACGTCTACGTCTGTGTGCTGCTCCTTCATCCTCTAATGGCTCCATGTCTATGACTATAGAGCGCTACCACATCTTAGTCTCATTAAGACACACACACACACACACACACACACAAAGCTCTTGGTTGCTTGTTGTTTAAGGCTAAAGCTCGGTAGTCACACAATGGCGGCCACCTTCAGAGGAAAGGGATAACGAAGCAGAAAAGACGACTACACTGGAAAAGCTAAAGCGAGGAAACACACCGGAACGCACCACGTGCTGAGTGCACATATATACACACACACACACGCGCACACGCACTCGAGAAAATCATTTCCTGAGAAGGCGCCAGGAGGTGTGAGGAGTGTTTGATGAGGCATTGGAGGAAGACAGACACTTAAGCAGGGGGAGACAAAGTAACAGAGAGAGAGAGAGAAAGACTGATGAAAGACATGTAGTAGCAACAGGAGCAGTTACAATAAGACAGACAGACAGACAGATGCGTGCGCGCGCGCGTGTGTGTGTGTGTGTGTGTGTGTGTGTGTGAGAGAGAGAGAGGCAGTCAGCCCTCAGGCAGCCTGGATGCACAAAACACAGGATGAGACTTAAAAGCTTTGCTTTTGTGTCATACTTCTGTAGGCTGCTTTTCCTGTTGGCTGATTCAATCCTCACCACACACACACACACACACACACACACACACACACACGACACACGACACAGGGCTGCACAATTACTCCAATTTTAATCGTGAATATCATTTTTAGTTTCCTCATTTAAATAAACATGCGACTTACTTTTTCAAATATCACAATATTTATTGCAAAACCCTATAATATCGCAATGTGACGTCTTCCTCAGTATCGTTCAGCCCAGACGTATGGCTCTCTGCTGGTCTTGGGACTTGAACTCACAACCCTCAGGTCACTACCACAAGACTCATTGAACCACTAACTCAACAAAGGCGCCACTGGGACTCGAACCTGTTGGTTTATACGGCACTTTGACCAACTCCACCTTTAAAACTGAGACTTTTTTATTGTATGAGAATGAAATGTATGTAAACACCCTGTGCACAGCATTTGCTTAATTTCTTCTCACGCTATACATTTTATTGTCATGGTAACACATGCACACTCCTCACACACAGGGTTGATTCTCGTCTCTGTAACGACTAATCGGTGGCTCATGCTTCATCATTAGTGCTTTTAAGAGCCGGCCGAAACGAACTTCTGAAAGCCGAGAACGCTTTTTGTTTCTTCCGTGCCGCATACCACAGCCTCGGCAATCTCCGTCCAGGAATTGGATGCTTTCCCCGCCGTCTTTGTAGTCTCAGACAACCGTCCCTCAAACGTACGTCCCCTCAATGTTCATGCCTACTGGCCAATCGCTGTGGAGGTGAGCAGCCCGTTTCAGACAGCGACTTTTCCTTTGCTTTGCACAACAAGGCTTAAAGCATAAAACAGGCTTAACACCTGATATCGACACGGTTACTACAGCCCTGCGGGCCTGCGCTGTGTTATCGTCCATACTGCTTTCAGTCAATAAAAACACACTTTTATCGGTTTATATTCATGATTAACAACGATTGAATCTTGTTTGAGAAACAAAATACGCACACAACTATGTTTGCACATACACGACCGTGGACGCAACTGTAATGCACTTATAATAGGGATTCTTTTCAATTCTGTTATGCAAAAGGAACATTTCTGACCGCACTGCCATATGAAACTTTTTCTACGACCTCTACTTTGGGCATTGCTTTTGAAAAAGAATCTGAAAAATAAAAAATAAAACCCTTACAAAAAAATAAATAAATCCATACAACTCATGTGAACCAATGTTTCATTATTAATTCTTTTCAAACGTCTATAACCTCTGAACCTAACTTCATCATGAAAACACTTAATCCAGCCGTTTTTCTGGCTCTGAGAGGAAAAAAAAAAAAAG
Organism: Olivaichthys viedmensis; assembly: GCA_028565825.1. NCBI lineage: Eukaryota > Metazoa > Chordata > Actinopteri > Siluriformes > Diplomystidae > Olivaichthys > Olivaichthys viedmensis. The sequence goes on from JAOUQW010000021.1 coordinate 11,261,469, forward strand.
TGCTTTTGACTGGCATGAAGAAGCGCACTTGAGTGGGCCTAGAGGAATAAAAGAGCGATCTTCAAAAAGGTCAGTGCACGAGTCCTCCAAAACCTGACACACAGGTTCGACAGCAACCTGAGAGCTCTCAGTCTTTCACTCACACACACACACACACACACACACACGCACTGGAGTGGTTAAGTGTTCGACGCTAGAATGTTTTCTAGTGCGAGTCAATGGAAAGAGATGCTTTAATAAAAACCTCACCTGACCCTAACAGACCTGTAGATTAAAGCATCGACGTTTTTCATACCGATGGAACACAACGGTTACATCAGATCACCCGACCGCGCTATAAAAAACCCAAGAGATCTGTAATCATTAAGGCTCGACGCCGATCCCAATTTTAAGGAGCTAAAACTTCTGATAACACACAACATCAGCCGACGTAATTTAATGTGGATGAACGTTAACCAGGGCGGCACTGATATTCTTGTAAATTTCTCAAACTGAAATAAACATGAGACACGCCAACATGCGCATAAAAACACGCCACTTACAAATAACCCTACGATGTCGTTTCAAAACAAGTCGGTAGCCTGAACTTTCACGGCGCTGAACTCTCAAACAAGAGCAAATGTAAAGAACATGGGGGTCTTCAGAGGGGCACAGCTGTATAAGGTTTCGCCCTGTTGGCAGAGGAACACAAGTTTAAATACCCACAATGCCTCAGCCGTCCATAACCGAGAGTCCAAGAGTGCATTGGCGGGATTGCCGTCTCTGGGAAGGATTCATGCTACGCTCCTTCAAATGTACCCAAATTAAAAAACCTTAGAAGACAGCGGTCTTTATGCTACCTTCTGAATGGGACAGACCATCATGGGGGAGAGGGGTGCTGGCCAAAATCGTTGCCTACCTAGGCAGCCTCCTTCTAAATGAAACACAGGGTAATGGGATTTTTTTTTATTTTTTAAAGTGTCTGTGACTCACTGTTGGACCCTTGAGCAAGAGCCTTAACCCTAAACCCTTCAGCTCTGTGTTTGGATTGGATTCTGTCTCTCTGCACAAAAGCAGCTGAATAAAGAAATCAAAAGAAGTCCCTACAACGTAAACGCATTCAAGTTTATTCAAAGTATGACATTTTGTGGATCGCGTAGGATCCAAAAGTCAAAGCCCAATACAGAGAACTGTCTTTATTTCATTAGTAATTAAAAACTAGTTCTTTTTTTTTTTTTATGACACACAAAAGGACACAGAACTGTAGACAGATACGTCTTGTTTTGCAAGGACAAATCCTGATGTCTGCCTCTATGTTTCAATCCTCCATTTCAACCCACTCGCAACGTACACAGCACAAAAGTGGGCGGCAAAATGAAAGACCTGAATGTACGAGTGTTCGTCCACCCCCACATGCTCCGAGTTTCTCACACACACGCGGCGCTGAGCTAATGGTGCTAGCCACTGCGCTACTCTCCATTAGCGGCGCTGTAATGCGGAGAGCTCGCCGAATAAACACATTAGCATCACTCCACACAGCTCTACGCGCCGCTGCATTCGCAGACACTGACTCACCGTATGCAGGCTAGACAACACACACACACACACATTCCATCCCTCGCACATAGTCGGTCACACTTCATTGTAGAACCTCAACATGCAAAACCTCATAATGTCTGATTGTGCAATCGTTATTAAGAAAAAACAACATTAGCACATGTGCACACATGCCCACAGTTCATTAACACTATGACTTCAACAGTGATCTTTAAAACACAGAGACACACACACACAGAGACACACACAGACACACACACACACACACACAGACACACAGACACACAGAGACACACACACACAGACACACACACACACACAGACACACACAGAGACACACACACACAGACAGACACACACAGAGACACACACACACACACACAGAGAGACACACACACAGACACACACAGACACACACACACAGACACACACACACACAGAGAGACACAGAGACAGACAGACAGACAGACACACACACACACACAGACAGACACACACACAGACACACACACACACAGACACAGAGACACACACAGAGACACACACAGACAGACAGACACACAGACACACAGACACAGACACACACACACAGAGACACAGAGACACACACACAGAGACACACACACAGAGACACACACAGACAGACAGACACACAGACACAGACACACAGACACAGACACACAGACACAGACACACAGACACACACACACACAGACACACACACAGAGACACAGAGACACACACACAGAGACACAGAGACACACACACACACAGAGACACACACACAGACACACACAGACAGACACACACACAGACACACACAGACAGACACACACACAGAGACACACACACACAGACAGACACACACACAGACACAGAGACACACAGACACAGAGACACACACACAGAGACACACACACAGACACACACACAGACACACACACAGACACACACACAGACAGACAGACAGCTAGGGATGAAAGAGACAAAAGGGGGAACTTCAAGTTCACCTGGTTATGAAAAAGATATTTCATAAAAAATATTTTCACAAAAAAGTGCTGCTGCGTTCTGATTGGTCCAAAGAATAAACATCTCCAGTAAACATTGGCCAGTCTCTTCATAACTGGCTGGGTGGAGAGTTGTGTTTACTGAAGCATAAAGCACGACATCATCGACCTTCCCAAAGGCAGCGAGGCCTTGAATATGCAACTTTTCAACTAATGATATCAAATCCTCACTACACACAAAAAACTAAACAAAAAAACACTAAAAATGTTTCTCCTTACCCCAAATGTAGTTAATCAGCTAATACATGTTTGGTGTCCTAAGTTTGCTTCTTTAGTTTTGGAGCTTTAGACTGGAGCCATGAGGCTAATGTAGCTAACAAGTAATGGAAGCTTGTAGCCATCAGTTTAGCATTGTGGCTAAATCATCACCACACAAACGGCTTCTGTTGAGTTGTTACTTGCTCATGTAGTTTGACATTGTTATCTATAAAAATGGACAAACGGACGTCACAGAGCTAAAAACCAGTCGTAGCAGCTAGCATAAAGTCGAATGACCTTCATCATCAGCACGGTTTGGTGTTGCGCCGCGCCAGCATCAGACTCGGGTAGGAGACGTGGCCCAAAGTTTGAAGGCGGAGTTGTACATTAGAAGTGATTGGAATGATAATATAGTTCCAAGATAATTCGTATTCATATTTTTATCAAACTGTATGTACAAATGGTGTTATCGAGCTGAAGGATGTCTTCTGAGGCGAGTGTGTGATTTGGGCATGTAGTTTGCATGATGCTAAACTGAAGGCTATAACCTTCCCTTATTTGTTAGCAACATTGGCGTTGCCATGCCAAACGAAAGAAACACCAAACAAGGAGGGATAAAGGGAAAATTGTGTAATATAAATGTCATTTTTGGCTGAACTATCGCTTTAATGACTACCACCTAGTGTTACAGTTAATACGCTCCTCATTGAGTCACGTGTTTTAGTCAACAAGAGCTCAAAGAGTGAGATCGAAGGCGGCTGTATACGTCAAACACCAAAATAAAGAAAGAGAAAGAACTGAATGAAAATAAAACCCACAAGCACCAACACGCAACGCACTCTTACGTAAAACTTAAGCAGAACTCGTTGTACGTCTCTCTAGGACAATTCGCACCGGTGGCTGTGAGCCAACATCCCTTTCTAGCAAACAAGGAAACATTGGAACCAGAAATCGAACAACTGCCCCTTCGTGCAGTGATGCAAGCAACCACGTGGTATTTGGACCATCCGGGTCTCAGAAGTTTCAGTATATAAACTTAAACTGCCGCGTCTTTCTCGCTCAAAAGAAGATACACAGTCGACCCAAGAGTGAGCGCTCCATGTCTCCTCCTATTTTAACTACAAAGACCAGGATTACCCATGATTCTCTCCATGCTGGCATGGCGATAGCCTGCCTCGGATGCTTTCGCAGCGGCGACGAAAGGCAGCGAAATCCGAGCCGAGACGCCGGGAGGTGCTATACAAGCCTCTCCCGCACTTACACCACAAACATACACACACACACACACACACACTTAAGTACAGTTGTGCTGAGTGACGGAGGCCAGGCTGGAAACTTTATCTGTGAAATTCCAAAACATACACAAATGCATGCACGCACGCGCACACACACACACAGAGCTGTATGAGATATATCACAAGGACCATCATGGAAAAATGCACCAAAAAAAACAAATAAAATAAATAAATAATAATAATAAAAAAACACTGCTGCTGGCCGCCTCCTCCTCCTCCTCCTCACTCACACACACACACACACACAGCTGCAAACCGGGGTGTGTATTGTTGGGGGATTTGGGACATTAGTGCTGAATGTAGCAGAGCTGTCAGGACCGGGCTCTAGTATTCATCATGGGCAATGCGCGCACACAAACACACACAATCACACACACACGCAATCACACACAAGCGAGCACACACGCGCGCACACACACACACACACACACACACGCGCACACGCACACACACACGCGCGCACACACACCTCCCCCCGCTGCTCATGTGAGCGTGAAACAAAATGACAAAGCAGACAAGTTAACAGACTCCAGAAAATGCCTGTTCCACTCACAGCCATTACTACACAGTATCCCCCTTTGTGTGTGTGTGTGTGTGTGGGTGTGTGGGTGTGTGTGTGTGTGGGTGGGTGTGGGTGTGGGTGTGTGTGTGTACATACATGCACGTTTTCTCCTTTGATAGAGTGCGTGTGGCTCTTTTGATGCACGTCTTTGTCCCTTTACATCTCTCCTTTGACATTAAGCGTGTTTTTCAATACGCATGTAAAGCGTGCGTCTCTGTTCGAGCCTTTTGATAGTGGACGAGTGTGTAAGTCTCTCCTTTGAAGGTAAATGTGCACGAGTGTGTATGGGTATTATCTCTAAATAAGGAAGAGGGGGTTATCTTCTGCTCATCTATCCGTGGCAGAGCTGGAGAGAGAGAGAGAGAGTGAGAGGGGGACTGAAAAAGGGGGGATGGAGGCTGTTGATGAAGAAAGGAAGGAAGGAAGGAAGGAAGGAGGAGGGGAAAGATAAAGAACGAGCACAGGGGTGGGAGATCGAGGACTGGGGGTGGAGTGTACCACTGTGAACAGGAAGAGGGGGGCTGCGTGAGCAGTACGAAGGAGCAGAAGCGAGGGGAGATGGAGAGCGAGACATATACACACACACACACACACACACACACACACACACACCGTGACAGATCTTCTTTCCTCAGCACAGACACAGGAAGATGGATGGCTGGGGCCGAGCGTTTCTTCTCTGGGGAAATGGAATTCCCATTCCCTGTCTGCAGGCCCCCAGGCCATCCGCTCCAACTCCCCCACCACACACACGCACGTACAGTTAGCCTGAGGCGGCCCTCGGGACCGATCTGTGATCACATCACTGGGCTCCAATAACCGTGTACCAGTGTGGAGAAGCTCACCCAGGACACAGTGCTACTGCTGAGATGTTTAAAGTGCAGTGTAAGAGGAGGGGAGAAGTTTAAAGATGCTCTAAGGAGATTCTTCACGCTCTAGTGCTGGAGTTTATGAAGGTGAATTTTTTTTCAAGGCACGTTTCCAGTGCAGGAACCTTTTCAGGAACACAGGAACCTCAGGCACGTTTCCACCTGGAGGAACCAGGGCTGATTTTAGTTCCTGCTCAGGAGTAGGCACTTTTCTGCAGTTTAGTAAGTATTGGCGCGGAGCTTGCCGTACTGAACCAAGTTTCAGAACCTCTGTGAAAATAAGTCTAATGACACTCCAATAAGTTTCTTCATGCTCCAGCACTGAGGGATGGAGGGGTGAAGCTTAAAGATCTCAGGCAGTGGTGTTGGATCTTAGCCACAAAAGCCCGGTGGGGCTGCACGTTTTCATTTTACAAAGTGGAAGCTAAACCTGATTCTACTTTAATAACTTCATCTCGGCCTTCAAACGAGTGATGAGTTGCATCAGGTGCTCCTGCTTGGTTGGAATAAAAATCATGCAGGACTTTGACTAGACTGGACATCCCTGCTCTACACGAGTCTCTTCAAGTTTCTGCGCTGGTGGCTGGATATTGTAAATTAAGAATGCTCTAAAAGTTTCTTAAAACAGCAACTTTGTAGCCGTTGCCCAGAAGGCTCCTTTAAGAGATGTTGTGGAAACCAGGCGAGATGCTGTCGTCATCCACATTCCACTTGGTCTGTGAGAATGTATTCAGACAAAGACTCCTGAGGTCTTATGACATCGGTGGTCGAGACATTTCCAAGGCATGTGGCGAAATAAATGCCCAATGCATGACATCAGCAATGCAGGACCGCGGTGACATCAGCTGCATGACTTGATTTCTGTGATCTTATCAAGCCGGCTTCTCCAGCCCGATAAAACCAATTGCATTATTCCACAAATCATGAAGGTTTAAGTAACACCAATAATTGAACGGATTTGTCTTTCTGGGTGTGAGCTCCCACAGAGTTTATTATAACAGCATGTTCAGCTAATTAAGATTACTGATTACCAAGAAAGTTTCTCAGCCAAGTGAAAAATTAAAAAGTTGGACCCTAACAAAAGGCTGTTGAGAGTTGGATTTTGTGGTCAGCATGCTAACCGCACAAGTGGACTCCACCCACGTCCGAAAGGGTGCCTCACTCCCTATTCTCTAGAAACAGCATAGTGCATTATGGGTATTCCGTACCCTAGAGGGTACATCATTTGGACATGAAGTGGGATTTAATGAGCACACTGGCTATTCAACTCTGCTTTTGGCATAGACACGCAAAATAGTGCACTATATAGTGAACAAGTGAGGTTTCGGACCTACGAGTAAAAACTAATTGCTTCATGAAGTTAACGCAAGTGGCCACTTGCAGCACAAGGGAAAGAGGGTATAGCTGGGATGCAATCACCCTTGGCAGCAGGAATAATAGAGCTGAAGCAATGTCCTGGCAATTTATACAATACTAAAGTAATTTAATTTTACTCTGCACATATCGTCATATGAACGTGCTAACTTGTTAGCAAAGTAGCAAAGTTATGTTCAGCGGTCAGGCTACATAAAATGCAACTACAACTTTATTTTTTCAAATATATAAAGTATATATAAATATAAAGTATTTTATTGCGATGTACATTTGTAGCTTTGTCCACCTTTTTTTTTTTTTGCTGGAAACTGTGCTTGACTGCAATGCCTTCTGGGGAAATTATGCTCCTGATGTCTACAGTTCATCAGGCCTCTTAGGGCTCAAGCAAAAAACTTCCCTCGAGCAAATAAAGTATCGGAACAGCCCTCAACATGGTGACGAGGACTCTATTGAAATGCAGGATTTTCAGTGATCCATCAGTTTTGTATCACAATGAAGAAACTTTGCTTTGCTCCACCTTTCGGGTTTTATATTTGTTACTTGACTTTTATAACTTTAATTAGACAGACAACGTCACACCACCACATAGGATCAATTTTGGCAGATTTGAACAAGATTCATGGAGGAGCAGGAGCTCTGGGACAGTCTGGCTTTAGCTGCGGTGTGGCGGCGCTAGAGAACCGTTAAAACGTCTTAGTTAGAACTAGCAACCAATTTGCACTCAGACGTGTTCACTAAGAAGTGTTTTCATGTGACAATACAACTGTGACAACGGGTTCTAATCAGACAACAAGTCCAGGATATAATCAAGAGATTAGTCTATTACCAAAATACAGACGGGTGACAAATGAAAGAAAAAAACAACAAAGTCTCTGGAACTGTACTGGAGGAACTGATGGAGAACGGTTCTTCCAAAAGATATTCCCTCAGTTGGTGTTTTGATGATGATGATGATGGTGGAGAGCCGCTGTCTAACACGTCGCTCCAAAATCTCCCATAGGTGTTCAATAGTGTTGAGAATCTGGTGACTGAAGGCCAGAGCACATCGTCGCTGTCCAATGAAAAACAAACTTATCATATATGGAATGTGGGCAAAAACACAGCAGCTGACATCTAAATGACCAATGAAAAGCTGACACATCACACCATCAATTTCGGATTTTATTTGTATGATACTCTATGTAAAAGTGTTTTTTCGTGTTCCTGAAAAATTGAAATTTTGGACATGCATGCTTTTCATTGGACAGCGCCGATATAATTTACATCATTTTCATACTCGTCAAAACCATTCCGTGAGCCCTCGTGCCACTCATTTAATTCAGGTTTTTCCCTTTCATTTGTCACCCGTCTGTACATGAAAGCTTTAGCCTTAAACATTCAAACAGCTAAGCTCACCAACTCAGTCCAGCTACATCTGACGCATTTTGAAAACCCGAAGGACAAACAAAACGGCCAGACTGAGATTAGAACACAAACCGCCTGAGCACGGGATGAGTACCAAGCTTGTGTGCGTGTGAAAGAGGGAACCGAGTTTAGTAACAGTAGTTTTGAGTGTAGCTGCATTAATGAGGGCGACGCAGGCAGCCCGTCCCCTGCTTATTGAATTATGCATCGCTCCTCTGATCCGCGCTCTAATTTGGTCAGATGTTGCGCGCTGCTCTGATCTTCTATAGAGCGCCGCTAACACGGCGTGCTCTTTGATGAGGGGTGAGACTGTTCTCACTGCTCCGCGTGCGTGTCTGTGTGCTCACTAATATTAGATTGCGCGCCAACTCAAGTGTCTAGGTACTGTCGCTCATCACCATCTGCCAGCGCTCATAAAAGAAGATGCTCTGTGCTAAACCATCTATTATCTCTTATGAAGAGATACAGCACATCAAATAAAAACATAGATCAAATTATTATTTTTCTTCCCTGAGTGCATGAGGGAATTCTTGTCTCATCATAGTGGGGCCTACACAGGTTGCCCCACATCTGCCTGAATGTAATGCAAGCACATATTCATTCTCGGTCATTCTGAGCTTAAAAGCGTGCAATGCAAACGAGCTGATAATCGGTCATACTTGTTATATACTCAACACAAACCGTATTTGTTAATAGTGGACACTTCAAAATATCGTCACCACCCCTGAATTCTTTTAAGGAGGTAGAGATAAAGACTGTCCCATTCAGAAGGAACCATAAACACAGCCTAATCTTGTATGGGTCCTTATCTTGGAACAAATTTGAAGGCAGCGTCAGATGGATCCTTTCCTGGAGAAGGCAAACCCATAATTCTTCAGTTCTTCAGACGAAAAATCATGTTATAGAGCCGCTGTTACCACTCAGCGTGCTGTGGCCCCGCCCTGACGGCTAGAAGGGCTGCGAAAATGAAAATGCAATTGGCTTTGGATGCTTTTACAAATCCATTTAGCCCCAGAATCGGCACAGTATTGAGAATATGTAATGACAAAAGAAAAAAGGGGGAGGCGCCGTTTCCCCACTTTACATTTGAGTTTTGGATATTTGTACATTTTTAGCCTGGCGTCCTGAACAACATGATTATTATTCTCATTAGAGAATGTAAGTGCATATTAGGTCCATTATTAGTGTCGAATGATCAACATCGACACCATTAATATTCATATGAAACATATTCATGCGTTTCAGGAAATGCATCTTAATTCTCCAGTTTACGTCTTTATTTAAATGAAGCTATTCATAAAGCATCCGAGACGTTTGGGTAAATTAAATGTCAGTACTAGTACACCGAACGGCAAACGCAAATTTCATTATTGAACTGGAATTTTCATTTTAAGCCATACACTCTTCGGCTTGTAACACGCATCCATGGTCTTGTAGCTAACATGTTCTTTACTGTTCAAATGCTCGCTAATAAAAACCAGTACAGCTAAACATCGTCATTTGGTTTTAAATACGATACTGTGATCGTTTGGGCTGGGCAATGCAGTACGATATTGATATTGTGATAAATTCACAGTAACCGATGTGCTATTAAAATCTACTTGTACCAATCATCTCATTTTTCTTTGTTAAATAGTTAACATGCACAGAAATAAATGATCATAAACCTTATATATATGTAGTTTTGTATTAAACGTGGCACTAATGTTTTGTTGGCGGTTCGTTAGCGACATATCGTGTATTGTAAAAAAAAAAAAAAAAAGGTCAATTCTTTTTTTAATGATAAGATGATACTTAATTAATTACTAAAATGATCAAACGCTATTTTTGCCATGTTGGTCACATGTAGAGCTCATAAATCATGATAAGATGTTAAGCAATTACCAAGACACGTAAAATGAGTTAATCAGGTTTTAGACAGTGCAACCTAGCAAATGTGTTCTCCGTGGAATTACTGAAAATTCTGATTTCAGCCAATCAGACACGTGCTTCATCTGTGGGACATTGTGACAAATCACGCCGCCGAATAATCATACAAACTCCTCCAGTGTGTGTGTGTATGTTGTGATTGTAAAATCATCATGAAATGCAGATGCTGTTCATCTCAATTAAGCACGTCAAAGAGAAAACCGTCACTGTGATCAGACCAACGAAAGGATAATGAATAAAGACTGCTGACTTGGCCACGCTGCTGAGGAGTGTGTACACGTTTGGGAAAATCAGTTTGGATTTCATGTGGGGAGCACATTAAGAAACTTCTCTCAGGTGGGAGAAGAAAAATAGCTGACGTGTGTGTGTGTGTGTGTGTGTGGTGCTGACGAGTACAGCCAGCTGCAGAGAGACGAGCCCTTAGCCATACTGATCATATCAACCGTCACCGATGAGACAGATAAACCTGTGTGTGTGTATACACACACGTACACACTCTCTCTCTCTTTCTTTCTCACTCACACACACACACACACACACCTTTCAGAAAGCACGCCCATAACGCTTTGATTAAAATGCATATGTTAAGGCTGTCAAATGCCTTTAAAAAGTCCTTCAATTACTTAAAAAGAATTTGTATTTTAATGCTTTTGAATATTAATGAGCCTATAATTTTATACATTAGCAGTAGCGCTATGCGCTCGTATCGCGTGAACCACAAGGTGAAAATTGTCGCTTTATTAAGCAAAGAAAATTACGATCAGGAAAAACCTTCATTTTAATATAAACTTTAATATTTGTCATTTATTTAGTCACAGTATTGTTTGCTTGATTTTACATTTCCCCCCCAGACGACCTGGGACCCACGTAAATATCCGCCATGCTCACTACACAAGGCGCCCTACGTAGTGCACTATATGCCCAATAAGACAGCATTGGAGACAGAAGAAGAGCACCTCCGATAAACTGCATTGTGATGTGACGTGATATAATGGCACTTTTAGGACGCACACTTTGTTTATTATATCTAATTAGAAAATGTATCCATAATTAAAAAATACGTGAATGTCTTTATTCAGAGCTTTTTTCCGACATCAAGCGACAGAAAAGTAGGTGACGAAAAGTACAACATGGGATCTTAAACATTCAAATGTGGATTTTTTGGGCTTACAAATATTGAAATATTATAAAAATGTGAATGGTACTAAAACAATAAAACTTCATCTGATAGCCATAATGTATATATTAATGTAGGGTTTGGGAATACTGACTGCAGATCGTCCACACACACACACACACTCCATAAAACATGCCCATTAGTCTACAAAAACATTTCGCCAAATAAAATAATAATAATTTAGGACTTGCGGATATTGACTAGAGTGTGCACACACACACACACATACACAAAGAAGTAAGAAGCATCTTTCCACACCAAAGGCGCTGAGGTTGTGCCAACCAGAACAATTGTACTCGCAGTTCCCTGTCGCTATCTTTCCCTCTTTTTTTCTTGATCTGTCTCTCTCTCTCTCGCTGGCACACAAAAGGAGCGCTCACTATGCGAGACTGACAATGAAGGCAGCGTTTAGCGACGCTAAACAAAATGTTTACAAAAGCAATAATCACGAAGACAAAGAGCGGCGCCAACAAACAAATAAAAGTAACAAACTTACCACGCAAAATACACAAATCATTCACTTACCGACAACCAAAAAAAAAAACCCGCCGCTGTTTTCTTTTTTTTCTCAGCAATACACAAACACACATTCAGACTCAGGCACGCACGCACACACATGCACCAACACAACTGAAGAAATAAACCACATGGATGAAACAAAGCCATGCACAATGATGACATCTGAAGAACGAATCCAACACGAAATATGATTTTGGCTGCAGTTCCTCAGATGTCAGATGGAGAAAAAAAAACGATACAAAACGAATACAATGGCGAATGAAATAATTCATCGGGTCTTTATTTTAAAAAACAAACAAACAAAGTAAAACACCCTAGATAATCACATTAACGCAGACGTATAAAATCATGGAGAATAAGTCACACCGAGGCCTGGAGAACGCAGCCTGTGTGCATGTGTTTGTGTGTGTGGTGTGGTGTTGGGGAGGTGTGTTGGCACGGCGTGCCAGCGGCGGTTCTGGAGTCCCGCATGGCTGCCTGCGGGGTGCCGGGCTCGGCAGCGGCTATTTGGAGGCCGATAAAAGCAGCGGGGACACACTGGATTAACCGTGATAAGATAAGAGAGCGCCGCGAGAGCTAACATTCTGAACGGGCAGCGCACTGGCCAGCCCTGCTGGGCACAAAAATGGCGAGAGAGGAAGAGAGAAAGAGAGAGAGAGAGAGAGAGAGAGAGAGAGAGAGAGAGAGAGAAAGAGAGAGAGAGCGAGAACGAGAACGGAGACAGAGACAGAGAAAGGCTGGCAGACATGCTGGTTAAATAAAATTCAATAAAAAAAAAAGCTGCTACAACATTGAGGTCAAGCTCAAGGCGTTTAATTTGGCAGTTAAAACGAGTTTATTGTGCTTTAGGCATTATTAAATGTTCATGTCACGATAATTGCCTAAGCTTTTACTGTTTACAGTATTATCACGATATTGCGTTTAAAAAATCACGAGGAAAGAATAACAAATTCAACTTAAATATCTGTAAATCCTTGTCTGGTCAATTTAAGGGACCTGTTATATTTTTTCCGGGAAAAAAAATAAAAAATAAAATTTTCCAAATGGAGACGATAAACAGGCTTAAAGCATGACGGGTAAGATGTGCAAATTGCAACACGACCATAAATCCAATACGAATACACTAACGTCTGTCACCTTTACGACAAATGATGTCACAGTACCTTTTTCTGGCAAGTAACTGATTTGATGGTAAAGTTTATTAACATCCCTCTTGTTCCTTTTTTTTATAAAATATTTTTGGGCATAGCATGTTCTGTGTTAACTTTAACCTCTGCTTAACGAAATATTGCAATACATAACGTGTATCGTGAAATGATATAAAAAAATGTATCTCACTCACCCCTACGCTACGGAAGTGTCGATGATAACAATAACGTGTGTGTTGAATAGCGCGATACATGTTGTATAATCGATTATCAGCACATGCCTATTGTGTTCCTCTGTGTTTGTTTATGATGATGCCTTCGTTGTGTAACGGCTACAAAAAAAAAGGGGGGGAATAAAAAAAAGAAAACTCCTCTCAGCTTTTCAACACGTGTGATAATGAGCTCAGCTATTACCCAGGAATAGTCACTATTAACGATTAACAGCTCAAATAAACTTGTTAAGGGATTCAAAGACTACTGAAGACTGAATAAACTATTTACTACTTGGTGGCTTCCATTTTGAGATAAAAGTTGATCTATAAGTTTGATCCTAAAATTAAAATACACACACTCTAACACACAATGTCAAAGACAGCCCTAAAGCAGAGCTGGGCCCACTCATAATGAGAGAGTGTGTGTTTGGCTACTGAGAGTGTGTCGGTCAACGTGCGTGTGCGTGTTGAGACAGTGTTTGGCGGTGAACGTGAGCAGTGATATTTGGCTGTGAATGATTGAGACCACACCACACCAATGCCTGCACACACACACACACACACACACTTCTAAAATACACTGCCAATGAGACAGCGGGCTGTGACTGGGAGACTGGCCACTTACTACACACAACACAGCGGTATTAAGCCAATTACAACAGAACTCATACACACACACACACACACACACACACACACACTGCATCCTTGTAAAACCTCATTGACAAACTCGGTGTCAGTAACATCAGATGAGGTCAGATGAGAACTTGTGCCATGTTTTAATAATGAAACTGCAGACTCTGAAAAATCTTCACGATATGCCAGTAAACTCACGTTACATTCCCTTTATGTTTCAAATTTAATTCATTTTACATTTTACTCGAAATAAATAAATGATGACGCCTAACCTCTGGTATATAATTTATACCAAACTAATTACAGTCATTACGATGTGAACGTGTGTGTATATTTGCTAAATATATATAAACATTGCAGGGCATTGCAATGCGCTTTAAAAGCATGAATAACTTTTTTTTTTTCATAAATAGAGGACACTGATATATTTATTAACATAGAACAAAAGGGCCTTTCAGCGACAGCTTACAACAAATTCATTCGTCATTAGTTTTTTGCATTTTACCTTCAAAATGTACACTTTATTTGCAACCCTATTATACATTCTCACATTAGGATGCTAATGAAGGCTTGATTGACTGAATCTGGTGTGTTAAATTATGAGGGTTTTTTTTTAAGGAGTTTAATATCTGGTCAGTGTTAAGGCCTGTTGTCTGTTTTCTGTTTTTCTGAATAACAAAAAAACTTAAATAAATGAAGATATTAGATGCAGAAATAAATAAGGCGTCAAATTACAAGTTTGTCTTCCACAATGATAAATTGCTGTCCAATTTCCAAATGGAAAAGACAAACACAGGTTTAAGGAATAGGGTGAAATGGGAAAATTGGAACACAATCATAAATACAAGAATGATAACAATATCATGATGACAGTATCGCAAAAATTGGCACATGCCTATATTTTGTTTCTGTGTGCTTGGTTATGTTGTTGCTTCAAGTGTAGAGGCTCCAAAAAAAATCCCACCTAATTCTCTAGGATGCTTTGGTTCTTTCACATTTGAGCAAACTTTCAAAACTGAACAAAGAAAGTGAAGACTTTTCCCATATAATGCATCAGAGTGAGAGCACGTATAACTACAAACCAAGCTTTTATGGTGAAATTAGATGTTAATAAATCAACACTTGCGTTCATCCTTTTGGCCTGTAGTTTACGTGTGCATGGGGTCTGTGTAGGTTTAGAAAAAGAAAAAAAAAGAGAAAGCCTAAAAATAAAAACTTTCTGTTTTTTTCTCCTCAGGCCTCCTCCTAATTTGAGAGCATGTTTGTGTGTGCTCATGTGTCGGCGTGCATTTGTGCGTCCTGAACTGACCTGGCGAGTGGACAAAGTAGGCCAAGTAGAGGTCGAGCTCTTTGACGGCGACTCCGATGTGGTGCGGCTGCACGCACAGGATGTGGTTGGAGCACTGGGGCGATTTGACGAGCCGCTCTCCGTCTGTGCTCTCCAGCGGGCTGCCTTTGAAAAGGATCACCATGACCAGGTCGAGCCTCCACACCTTGTCGGCTTGTCTCAGGCAGTCGATGCGCCTCATCTTGCCCTTCTGGTCCGGGTTGGAGAGCACGCAGCACGCCGGCTTCTTGCCCGTCACGCTGAGCACAAAGTCTTCACGGAACTCGGGCCGGATGTCTTTGCGCAGCTTGGCAAGGAGGCGCGACGCCCACTTCTGCTTGATCTCGGGCTTCTCGCCCAGCAGCTCGTCCTTCACAGCGCGCTCCTCGTCCTTGGACATGCGCTTCTCGTGCTTCTTGAAGTACTTGCGCTTGCGCGCCTGCAGGTTGAACCAGGTGTAGGAGAAGGCACGCACGTGCGGCAGGAGCGCCTCGATGAACGGATGGAACTCATCCTGGACGGAAGAGGAGAAGGAGGAGGAGTGGGGGAATGGGGGAGAGGAGAGCAGAACGAGAGAGGGGGAGAAAGAATTAGCATCGTGCTGCATGGGAGACGGAGGAGAGAGAAAGAAAGAGAGCACGGCTTAGATGCGCAGTCTGCGGTGTTACGGAAAGAGTGCAGAGCGCGCGCGCACGCGTGTGTGTGTGTATGTGTGTGTGTGTGTGTGTGTGTGTGTGTGAGAGAGACGCATGCTCTGCAACACACACACACAATATACAAACACAGGTATCAGTCACAGCATGAGCACTTATGCTGGGGAATAATATTCCATAATCTAACCACTCATGTAACAGCACCAACAATATTCTGAAATGTTAAATAAACAAATCAATCAATCAATCAAAACTAGTACAAAAATAAACAAAAAAGCCACAATCGAGTTTTCAGAAGAACGGAACAATAATAAATAACGTACAAATTTTAAAACATAAAAATATATACATGAATTGCAAATAATGAGATCAGGGCAGCTACTATTTCAGCTCTGTGGTATATTATGGGTTTGATAAAAAAGCATAAAGTATTCTGTTAGACTCGCTATAAACAAAAATGCATGACTGGGTTAAACCGGTCATGCTTCACCATGAGCGAGCTTAACTTTAATTCTGCGTTTTATAGTCTACCACGTTCAGCTAATAGCAGTCCATTTCCAGAATTTTCTTTATTGTTGTTCAGGTTTCTTAATTTTATTTTAATTTGCAAAACTCTTATCTTTTTCAAATAACTGCATATGGTTTGTTCTTTACTATAATAGTGTTTTCAGTGAAATGAACATCAATCTCAACATTTACGGACGATGCAAATTCGGCAATCGCTTAACCATTCAAGTACTGATCTTTTGCTGTTCCCAACTTTTTACATGCAACACGCTTTCACCACAACACTCCACAATCATGAAACAAAAGCAGGCAAGAACATGCAACACAAAAAAAGCAGAAAATGTTGGTAGTTACCATTTTGCACTTTCATCATAAACTGCACTGCGACTCGAGAATAATCAAAAAAACAAAAAAAAGCTGAGCGGTTTCTCTCCTTGCTCTAAAATAATAATTTTCCTACAGAATACACTGGAAGAGAAAAAGGGAATGAGAGGAAAAAAATTTCAACCTAAATTTGCCTCGAGTGAATGTGTTAAACCAGCACAGAGGAGGGCAAGAGCCAAATTTTAAATATGCCAAACAATGAAAGAAAAGCAAAAAAAAAGTTCATTAAAAAAAAAGAAAAGTGTTGCCAGCTCGGACACAGAAAAGACTGTGTGCGAAAAAAATGAAGTGACGAATAAAATCACAATAAAGTGCTATCAAATTTTTTTTTTTTTAATTTAAAAAAACCCTGAAATATCGCAAAGATGAGAAAAAATGTTTGGCAAAATGGCAAAAGATGTCTGTTCAGATCTGTATGCTCTGCATTCGCTTCATAGAGGCGGAGAGAGAGAAAAGGATATGGAAAAAGAGAGAGAAAGGTAGGGACAGAGAAAGAGAATTGGAGAGAGAGGATGACAGCAAGAAAAGAGGGGGGTAGCGAGAAACGAATGAAGAGCAGAAAAAAAAATACAAGAGAGGATCGAATCGCTGTTGGAAGAGTGCGTAAGAGCGCTGGCAAACCTGACTGACGCTTCCCTTTCTCCCTTTTTCTCTCCGACTCACTCGCTCTCTCTTTCTACGTTATTTTCCTAACCATCGCCCGCAAGTGTGCCAGCACCGGGCTGAACCCACCTATTTGGCACAGAGTCTCCCAATATGCTCAACCAATACACACGCTTCGAGGCCTGAATGGGTGGGAGAGAGGGGGGAGACAGAGGGAGGGAGGGAGGAAGAAAGAGATAGAGAAAGGGAGGGAAAGAGAAAGGGGAAGGAAGCGTAGTATGCGAATCAGTCAGTGAGCTGCTTCTTCACTTTGCCAAATTAACAAGTTCCAAGATAGAGTCCAGAGACCGTTAATTTTACGTCGGCCTATCAGGTGCCTTGGCCATATTCTAACCCCACTCTCTTGTACCTATACTTTCCTCTCAAATCTCGCCCCCTCTACAAAACACCTTATATCCACACTCGTCACCAAACACACTTTCCATCATCATCATCATCATCATCATCATCACACTCTCCCAAAACTCACCCACTCCTCTTTCTTATCCTTCTACCCCACTCCCCTTCTCTCTGACCCGTTCATCCATCTCGATCGCTCCCTTTCTCCATCCTCCTCCATTCGCTCTCTCTCTCTCTGCAAGCCTTGGCATGGATCAGTGTGTGAACACACAGGGCTGAAATCCCTACAGACCCTCCAAACCAGCAGCTGCCTTCAGACCCACCACACAAACAAAGGAGCAGGGAGACACATAGACAAATCCTCCCCACCAGCACCACCACACACTCGCACATTCACACTCTCTGCACATACCAAATACAGCCACTCGGTTCTGGTATGATGGGTAAAAAATTATATTGACTGGACAATCAGTTTGTGAAGGTTAAAAATATATATATACACACAGAAAATATGTATTGTACAGGTATGTTTTGGACAAATAATGTAAATGTTTGCCTTAAATGTACAACAGTACCTAAGTTTTAAAGGTACATCACATCCTATAGGTCCCCTAACTAAAGGTACAAAACAAGCGTCACAGTTTAGTACCTTTTTATTGCAATGTAATGACAGGAACACTGCAGCTGAAGTATGAACTCAATACTTTTACCCATGACACTTCAGCAATGAGCAAGATTGGGAGCTATATCAGAGGTCAGGGGTATTATTGTGGTAATATTGCGTAATATTGCCACTTTTTTTTCTGTTGTGGTTTAAAACTATGGAAATGGTGTTTGCAAGCGCTATGTTTCAATAGTTCATGTGGATGATTTTGATGAGGAGACCAGTGAAGTTAATTCAGGCTTTTGGATCGAGGAAAAGGA
>JAOUQW010000021.1:11280291-11290303 GCA_028565825.1 Olivaichthys viedmensis
ACAGCTTTGCTACGGCAGCAAAGTGAACCTACGCTCAGCAAGTCACAGAGTCAAACACACACACAAACACACACACACACACACACACACACACGGGCGTGGGAAAGTTTTTATGTGGGTCAAAGGGAGCGATCAGGCCAAACATCTCTCTGTTCAGCCATTTTGAGCAGAATACTCAGAAGGACCGAGTAATCAAAGCAACTAAACCTCAACACACCATCCGTGTCTCTGTCTCTCTCTCTCTCTCACACACACACACACACACACACACACGCTCTGTATTGTTATTGAGCGTTCCATTTAGCCGCTTTTTAGTTACAATCGTTCATTATGACAACTACTGACAATACCTTCCAATTAACACACATACACATGGTGTGTGTGTGTGTGTGTGTGTGTAGCCGGAGACAATAAAATGGCACTTAACATCGACTCCATGTGCATTTTCAAGCAGTGAGGTCATGATTACGGCAGTAATGAAGCCCCCTTATTTACTGCTTTCAGTCTAACACACACACACACACACACACACACACACACACACACACACACACACACTAATAGGAGGCGAATTCCTCTCCTCTCCTCACTCCTCCCAAATTCCTCAGCCAGCGAGGACATACAGGAACGCCTCTTAAATCAATGGCTTGTTACAGCACTGCATGTGTGTGTTACTGTACGTGTGTGTGTGGTTCTGTACGTGTGTGTGTGGTTCTGTACGTGTGTGTGTGTCTGGCTGGTAAACAGGCCTGCGTGGTTAGACTTACACACAGGCCTATAATTAACTAAGGAGACGCCAGGCAGCCTGAGCAGGCACACTGCCAGCCCGGATCAGGGCCTAATTACCAACGCTGTCTCTGATAGAGCAACTCGCACACGCACACGTGCGCACACGTGTGCGCACCAACACACACACACACACACACACACACACACACACACCTCTAAAAGGATCAGGCAGTCAGAGCACCATTACAAACACCTCCAAGACTTACTTTCAGTCTAATTCCACCGAGTACTGCAGTAAACGCTCCTAATCTACACACGGCTCCAAAAAGTGATTAAAGGACTACAGATCTAATCTCGGTCCTAGAACCCGCTCTGTTCTAAATGAGCCTGAACCTCGCCCCTAGACTAAACCTGTCCTGTGTTCCAATACTGTTACACCCTCATCTACTTGCCCTTTCAATTTTTCTCCTTGGCAAAATCCCAGTCGCCATTTTAAGGGCCGTTCCGATACTTTATTAGCGAAGTGAAGTTTGTTAGATGATCCCATTTCGAGTCGACGTGACTGTGGACTTTACCTCCAAGCATTGAGATCTGCCCCAATTTCCTGTTTAAAAAAAAAAAAGCATAGAATTACTAATAAAAGCTGTTTATAAACATAGGCAGGAAGAACAAATTACTTGGATCTAAAAAATGTTTTTTTAAATTACTAAAAATATTTGCTTCACTCAAACGGCGTTTCACATGGCTTCCTACTCTATCTGTTCATGACAGACCTAACTTTGTTCTATTACCTAATTGGTGCGTTAGTTAATTAGCAAGATGGCGGGTTAGCATGGTAGATAGTTAGCTAGCTGGTTTTGAGCCGATTTGACTTTGTACATGGTTCGAACGAAACTGACTGCGCAAATTGGCAAGGAAGTTGCTTCAAGGGTAAAAGCCACCAAGGGCAAGCGTGTTCCCATCTGCTCCTCCCTATTCCCTCCTTTCCAAGTGGCCACTTGTATGACGTAGAGGACATCAGGGGAAGTTGACGACGGTGTGTTAAAACGGTTTTCGAGGCTCCCACGGGCATCTCTGAGCTCATTTATTCGGAAGAGGGCAGTTAGCTAGCACTCTCCTCCAAGCGTGTTCAGCTTCCCTGTGATGTTGCATGAGCGGCGGGTGGCTTCCTGTGTCTCGGAGGAAGCACATGTTCGTTAGCCTTCACCCTCTCAGGTTCGTAGCGCCGTGTGATAGGGCAGGCACACGGGGAAGATAGGGTAGCGCGTTGGAATTAGCAGATAAGCAGAAAATAAAAAAATATGTAAAAACAAAACAAAAATGTCCTCTATGACGCCAGTAAAGCAGTTCTTAGGCTTATCTGGTTTGCTTCTGTCCAAAATTGTATTTTATTAATTTTAACCACAAACCCATAAAATCTATCTGAACTCATTTGAACGCAAGAATTAGGGGTGAAACAGGAAGTTATCGGCTCAGACAGGCGAAACACCCGTCCTGCTGTTCACATTGCCCGTAGCGCTCAGACACAGACATCACGCTCTTCTCCAGCCCTTACTTAACAAATCATCTCACGCTGCACGTGTGTGTGAACGCATCTGCCTCCAGGCTAGTGGCGCTCGCGTCGGTGAAATACGCGTGCCTCGTATTGGCTGTCTGGAACCTAAATCCAGCAGGTGAAAAATGAGCCTTCACCCGTGCACAATGTCTGCATATCTGGTCTTTTGAAGGTCACACTTCAGATTAGCTCCATTGTCCACCTGTATTTGTTTAACTAATGGGGGAAAAATACGGGCAAATAATAAAAGCCGAATTTTCTTCCTCCAGGAGTGACCTTTAAGGAGAGATAAGAGGGACTGCTTAATGCAACTCGGCTTTTCTGAAAAAGGAAAAGTCTCTAAACTGCATACACACACACACCTCTCTATGTAAAAATGCCTTCTAGTACTGTTCAGCTTTTTCCCCAGGACCTTAAGCAAGTGGGTCTCCAACGGCTTGATCGACGATGGGTTAAAGTGTTTCTTTGCCACAAACGGCTCGTTGTGGTATTGGCTCGGCGCTGTGGGAAAGGTCACTGAAAAGAAATTTCTTTCAGGGTGCGTGAGGTGCTGGAGCGGCGTGTGCCGAGAGTCCACGCTGATTGACGGGATTAGAGCAGGAAGGCTGCCTGCGTCTGTCTTTTGTGGTGCTCGGCTGCCTCACACCAGCTCCATATGCATGTACACATCTGTCTCTCTTTCTCATCGTACTCCTTTAACCCATCTCATACACCCTTCCCTCCCTCCCCTCTGTCTGTCTGTCTGTCTGTCTGTCTGCCTGTCTGCCTGTCTGCCTGTCTGTCTGTCTGTCTGTCTGTCTGTCTGTCTGTCTGTCCACGCCAGTGGTGAGACACGTCAACAGTAATGGAAATAACATTAACGGCATCTCCGTTTGTATTGCTAGTCATTATGGAAGCAATGAAGTGAGGAAAGTTAAGGAAAAAGGACTCATCTACACTCTCGAAACTTTGGAACCTCATGTCATGTTTCGACAGCAACTAGGACATCATCAACCACTGACATCAACGATTGCGAATATCGACTGGTTTCACCTCCTACAGCCTCGGAAGCATTTTGCGTGCACAGCTGATTAAGTACTTTAGTCCTGTTTCTCTGGTAACTTTGTGTACTAGGCTGCAATTTACACGACATCTACAATTATTATTCAAGTACACTACAGTTACTCCCTGGATTCATCTTCATGTACAAGAATCAGACTTGCTCACACTTGCTTTTGGTGGCCTTGACCCTTTTTTATTTATTTATCGTCTTTGGGGGGGTGTTTCCCTCAAAACCTCTCCAACCCAGAGTTAGGCTGTATCCCAAATGGCTTCCTATTCACTATATGTGCTCCCTACATTGGGTATAACACAACATCATTTTAAACCTGTCTAGTGCACTATATGCCCAACAGAAAGCCACTTGAGATAAAAAAAAAAAAGACTTAAAAAATAAATAAATAAAGTAACTTGCATGCAATAATCACTTTTAGGACACATACTTTGTTCGTTTTTACATTTTGATTAGAAAGTTTATATTTAAACTTCTATGTTAAACTTATAGTTTAAATATGTAAGAAATAAAGAATGACATAAATGACCTGCGTGTATATATATATATATATATATATATATAGAGAGAGAGAGAGAGACTCAATTTTCCTACATCAAACACAAGGGTGTCCATTTAGCCACCTAGTTTAGGAAATGAAAGTGGAACATGGGATCTTAACCATTCATTTCTTACCTTTGAAGGTGTAAATAGTATTCAAATAGTGAAATACGTTCTGACTAGCCACATATAAATATATATTAGATATTTCCATTTAAGATGCGATTTTCCTCTCCAAGTCTAGTGAGCATTTCCCACTTCTACTACCTGTCACATTAACAAATCCCGAAATGATACAGGGTGCACAAAAAACCCTAATACCAAGGTAAAGAGACGCAACGAATGAGTTCCTTCCAAATAAAAATCCTGATGTCACTTCTGCTATTGGTTCGGATGTTGAACAAACCAATCTAAAGTGTAACGTTTGGAGAAAGCCAGTCGCAGCTAAAAGTGGCACAACGAAGATTTTCTCCCCACACACGCACACTCGATGGAATGGGAGGAATGTGTAAAACTACAGGACAAAAATACAAGCTGCCCTCTTAAAGCCAAACTCACGCTAAGAGGCAGATGGCTTTAGCTGTTTTCCTTCGACAATTAATTTTGGCATCCCCATCACTATGGGTTCTCAGATGCCCTTATTTCAGGAGGCCAGACCCTGCTGTATGGCCGTCATGACATATATCATCAAGGAGGTGTCACTCCTCCTTCATATTTAATACCTGCCGCAGATTTCAGGCCCGGACACTCACACCAGTTATATATATATGAGCTGCCAGTTTATTAGGTACTAGATTGGTGTGTACACAATACCCTCAGTGTATCTACAGTTGATCCAATCCTGATTATTCAACAGACACGTTTTGTTTGCATTCGAATAAATACTAATGGTCTTTTTTTTAAATTAGAAACAAAAACTAAACCCGAATAGCGAATCCATAAATTTCAAGTAGTCCTTCTATTTCCCCACACACACGCACACACACACACACACACACCTCTTCAAACCTCTGGCCCCTGTATCTCCTAAAAGGACTGCGTGTAAATTATGGATGTCCACAGCCATGAAAGAAAAGGATTTAAGTGATAAATGTAGAGGAGTCGTCTGGGGGGGAGCATGTGTGAGAGGGAACATGGAGGAGAGAAAAGAAGATGCATTTTGAAGCGGTTGTGTTAAATTAGATCTGACACAGCATTATTAATCCCTGGCCAGTCTAAAAACAAACCCAATTCACACAAAAGGAACAATATATAAAAAAAGAAAGAAAGAATTGAATAAGAATAAAATAACAATAATAATTCACAGAGTTAGAGTGAAACTGAAAAACTGGCATGTCTGTCCTGAAACCCAAAGTGATTTGTATCTGCCACAGAGCATGAAGACCGCAGTAATGACTTCCACCGGCAGCGTGTCCTCCTACCCCCCTGCACACGACCACAGCAGCAGATAAATAAAAAAAAAAACAATAACCCAGACACAAATACTACAGACAAGAAATACTTGTGTGTAGCGCCGGGACTTTATTGTGCATTGCCCTTTAATGCGTTTATTTTATTTCACTTGCGTAGAGTGTCCTGGCTCTAATTGTGTTTTATGTCCTTTAGGTACTTTTATAGTGTCTTCTTTTACATTCAGCTTTTTTTTCTTTTTTTTTTGACATTTTTTGCAGGAAACATTAATGAACGTTATAAAAAGGTGTCGTGCTTGACCTCACTGTGCAGCACTTTGGTCGACTGTCGTCGTATTTAACATGCTTAATGACTCCAACGTGACTCAAATTCACAATAAAACAAACAAGTTTTTTGGGTTTTTTCCCGCGGCCACCATCACGGTTTCAACCCAATGTCCTGAGGATCGACGAAGACCCTGTGGTGACAGAATAATGGCCATGGGTACATGGGTATGGCTTAAAGGTGAAGCAGTCAGAGAGCAGAGGTCTTTAAAAGGGACTCTCTGTGCAGAACGGTGAAATTGCACTCGCAAGCTGGGAAAAAAACTCAATAAATAAAAATCTGAACAGTACAGATTCACAAGCGCTCTCGCTCGGAGGTGGAGAGAAATCATTGGGGTGAACTGGTGAATGTTGTACTAAGGTCAGCTTAAGGGTGTCAAATGACCTAAATATGGGTGCTGATGATAACAAAATTCAGCCTGCACAAATTTACGATAGCAGAAACCTCTAAACATGGTCGGTGGAGGTCATGTGACTTTGTCCTCTCATTTGGGAACTTCACCTGGATTTGATCGTCTTATTTTGAGGGTGTCATGAAAGACACGTACAGTACCGTGCAAAGGTCTGAGGCACCCTAAAAGTTTTGTCTCATGCATTCGTCTGTTATTAGAAAAGAGACATTTTTAGATTTCTAAATACCCGTTTTCCAAAAAATGTAACGTTCCAGAGAAATGTTTGTGCATCATTAAAGAAAGTGAGATATTCAGTACTGGAGCAGTTTTGAGATAAAAACATAAAATCGAGGCTGTTCTGGGATTTTACCTGCAGAAACAGAAGCAAGTGAGAGCCAAAGTTCTGCAAGAAGAACCGTGGCAAGTTCTCCAAGATTCTTGGAACAACCTACCAGCCGATTTCCTTATAAAACTGCACGACAGTGTGTCTCAGAGAATTGATGCAGTTTTAAAGCCAACGGCTGCGAAACACCAACACACTGATTGGTTTTCTTTTTCTTTTTACTGTTTACTGCTCTTTATCGTACATTTTTTATATTGAGGAACTTTTAATATCACGATTTTTTAAATTCAGCATTACAGAATTCCTTTACATGTGCCTCAGACTTCTGCTCAGCACTGCATGTGATTTGACTCCTTAATTTAAAATAAGCCGTTTTCACATTTACTGTTGTATTTAAGGTCCAAGAAACAAAAATGTTTAAAATATTGTGATAACATTCATAACCCAATATAAAAGCTGAAACGATGATCATGATATGAACGTTTAATATTGGCACATTACCTCTTGGTCGTGGCAAGAGGACGGAGCTACATTTTCAAAGCTGCATGTTCTTGTGAAATGAAAAGGCAATGAGAGCGCTTTGCAATAACTGATAAAAAAAAAACTAAAGATTTTTATTTTTTTCCCCCTCAAACACAGACTGCGCAAAAGGGAGCGCAGGGCGTTAAATGCTGCTGAACTGAAATGTCAAGTCTTTATGAAAGCTCCCAGTCACGCGCCCACAGCAGTCCCAATCCCCATTAAAGCCTGTTCACCGCTGATAAGCACCTCATCAACACATCTGCCTGCATCAACACTCTGACACATCTCTGACCAGATGGTTATTGCACGCGGCTTCACGCCAAAACAGCTGGACGGGCGGAGAAGTGACTGAAGAAATTAGGAGGAGAAAAGACAAAAGAGGACGAGTGTATGTTTGTGCATGAACAGGCAACGCTGATCCTGATCTCTGGATCCCTGATCCCCAAATTCTTGTTTTTTGGTGCGTTTGTTTTGTTTGCTCCGATTTTCTCGGATTCACATTTTGGGATGATTAGTTATTTTCACTGTAAAAAAATAAAATAATAATTTTTTTTTTAATCCTTAATTTTGTGAAGGCTATAACGCTAACTGCTTATAAAAATCCTCACGGTTATAAAATCATTTGGGATGTTGTCGTGCCCTGCATTTTGCAGCATTTTGGATGTTGTGCTAATGTCGTCGACATTACAGCCCCCATGCAGCTTGCTAACCCACGGGGCTTTCCTGACATGCAGGTGCTGAACGCCATGACGCACAAAGACACAGCAGCACGACGATCTAAAACGACAAACGTGAACATAACTAGATGCTAGAAGAACAAAATTGCTTAAAATGTTGAATACCTTGAGATATTCTCGAATAATCTCCCCCAAATCGAAAAAAAAATATGCACATTTCTGCGTGCGAAATCTGAAATCTGTGTTTACGTCTCGATTTCGTGGCTCCGCCACGTGTTCTGTCCCGTTTATGATCTCGTGCTTAAAAGATACGACAAAATACGTCTTAAAAATGACGACCAGCCGTACCTGTGGACGAGGACGTTCTCTTATTGCTGGTGTCCAGTAAAATACGCTGTACAAAGATATTGATAGCCAATAAAAGAATCAAAAGTGTGCACATGACCAGTGTGTACAGCAACATTATAATAAATAGTGTTATGTACAGTAGATTTGTGTTTGTATACATTATTAAGCATCACCTGTGCCTCATCATTTCGTGTCCATGACAATAACAACATTAAGAAAATGATCGTCATTAAAAAAAACCTGAAACTTGCAACCAACTGAATTGTCAGCTTGTCTCGGAGGACTGTTTTGCTCTACATTTAGCACATCTATTGTCTCGTTAATGCTGCTATTTGTTGATTGGTGGAATGTTGTGCTGAATAGAAGTAATACTGGAGATGTGTGTCACATACAAGCGGTGGAGCAGCAGTTATGATACCGTCAGAGCCACCGTTGAGCTTAACTGCTCAGCTTTGTGGTTGGACTGATTCTGACTCACTTTGAATAAAAAGAAGAAAAAAATGTTTCAAGTGTCCGCCATGCACAGTACTCTGCAAAAGTCTTAGGCACCCTAGA
The DNA here is from genome assembly GCA_028565825.1 of Olivaichthys viedmensis. NCBI lineage: Eukaryota > Metazoa > Chordata > Actinopteri > Siluriformes > Diplomystidae > Olivaichthys > Olivaichthys viedmensis. The sequence goes on from JAOUQW010000021.1 coordinate 11,288,737, forward strand.
TTTTTTTAAATTATTTTTTTTAAACATTCTGCATGAGTGCGTCATCAGAAAAGAGCGAATTTTAGATTTTCAAACATTCATTTTCCGCCAAAAAAATGAAAAGTTACAGAGAAATGTTTGTGCATCATTAAAGAAAGTGAGATATTCAGTAGACGAGTTTTTTCAGAAACGTAATCGAGGCTGTTCTGGGATTTTACCTGCAGAAACAGATGCAAGCGAGAGCCAAAGTTCTGTAGAAGAACCGTTCTCCAAGATTCTTGGAACAACCTACCAGCCGATTTCCTTATAAAACTGCACGGCAGTGCGTCTCAGAGCATCGATGCAGTTTTAAAGCCAAAGGCTGAAACACCAAAAATGGATTTGGTTTTATTTTTTTAACTGTTTACTGCTCTTTATAGTCATTTTTAATATTCAAGAACTTTTAAATGTCATAATTTTTCATTCAGCATTTTTTCGCTTTACAGAATTTCTTGACATGTGCCTCAGACCTTTGCACAGCACTGCATTTAAATGTAATGAATGACAATGCTGTAATCCTGGTTCAAATCTCGTCACTGTACATGTAAAGTCTGTGACTATTATGGTATGTGCATCTATACTGTATAACTATAGATTTGACTGGGAATTATTGACATTTAGCAGGCTTGAAGGGACGGTTCAGGATCATCTTAGCAAAAAACGGATGATGGGGGAATCCCGAGCTGCAGCTTTGCATGTCCAATATGTGGAAAAAAAACCCGTCTGAGCCAGAAAAATAAAATAAAATAAATAAATGTGTGGGCTGGAATTAACACGAGCAAACATTTAAGACCAACTGTAATAAAAACAGCAGAGCAGATGAATGCCATTAGAGGGGAGCCATCGAGCCAAAAAATCGTGGCATGCTCGCACGTCGTGCACACAACCTTCCCGACAGCTCTGCGTCTCCCCTCCCTCGGCCCACTCGCTCATAAATAATTCATGTGCTCATTAATTATTCATTACAACATTCCAAATAACAACAATGACAACAACGCTTTGTTTCCAGCCGTGCCGCGGCAGGCCTGTTGCCATGGGAGCGCGGGATAAACAACGCGATTCCCAGATGATTCCGCTTTGTGGGGACGTTACGCACTCGGTGGCGAACAAAGTAGGTCAGAGTAAAAAACGAGAGGATCTCGAGAGGATTTAGAGATTTATCACGGAAACAAAAGTAGTTATTAGGTAAAAGTAGAGACTAAACCGTTAAGAATGCACTCATCCGTATCTTTTGTTTTTAATACACAATGCTCGTATTAGAGATCGGAGTATTAACTGATACCCGACACGATACCGACGTCCTCCTAGTAACCGAGACGACTCTCTGAAGGCTGCGGTGTTGTCAGGATTTTAGTAAGAGGTGTCCTGAGCAATTCCGTTTTCTGACCGGAGATCTGTTAGAGGTGTCTAAATAGAGGAAAATAACGGATTTGGCTTTTTCTCGAGACGCGGTATATAAGAAAAGTCGTGTCCCATGTTTATGTCCAAGGTCTGCGTTGCGTCAGTCAACATTTCAGTCGGTATCATCGGCCCGGATACCGATATTCAG
>JAOUQW010000021.1:11303491-11329001 GCA_028565825.1 Olivaichthys viedmensis
AAGTGCATGTTTTCCAGGACGATGGTATTAGGTGGGTATCGAGACAGACAGACGGCTGATTGTTAGCCGTGACGAGCGCGTATTGTTGCGTGACATAAGCCGAACGCTGAATGACATGGGCATGTCTCCCCAACACAATGATCTTTATCTCTGTGGTGCTGAGAGAGCGCACTTTTGTGTCGTCGGAGGGCAGAAAGTGGGGCACGTGCCCACGCCTGTCTGTGGTGCATAGACGAAGGCGCAGACGAAGACGTGAGTCTCCTGCATCCAGACGCCTACGCTTTTTTTTCTACGGCGATGCATCCTGTCGGAGCTGCGCTCTGTGGTTGCGCATTCATTTGCGACAATATTCCTATGATCCGCCTTCACTCCCTCTATTTCTAACTTACTTGCTTCTACCCGACTGATAACGATACGTGCTTCAGACCGTACCAAATCATAGATATGGGGAATACAGGATGTTAAGGGATAGGTTCAGGGTTGATGGTGTGAGTACACACCACCAAAACCACAAGACGTTTTTTTACTTTCTTTTTTCTCGTAGTACACGAAACCACATGCGCAGCGTGGGTCGCGTGCTTTCTTGTTTTCTTTCTTTTTTTTCTTTTTTTTTTACAAGCGAAACCAAAATCATATCTGCGTTGTATCACGATGCAAGCCAGCTTTAGATCTCTACTCTTATGACTTCTCAGTCTCACCCTATTTAAAACAGCTCTGGCATAATTGCTGTGGAAAAAGGCTTCACACATCTCGAGTGATTGTATACGGCCGTGTTTCTCCCCCCTCCCTTTTATACCTTTATAACAGATCCATATCGAACAACACAAGAGCTGTCAAGGTTCAGAGAACAAGACTCCGGTAAAGCACGGATTAAAGTCAGCCTTTAGTGCTGACGGTAAATATTGATCCTTTTTTGTTTTTTTGCCAGGTGAGAGATTTAGTTTTTGTTTCATCTACGGATGATTCTCTGACAGGCCTTTTTTTAAAGTGCAAGCAGCAGGAGCGACCTATTTTGGAAACTTTGCTCGAGCGGCTGCAGCTCGTTACAAGGTGACCCGGCGTATCCAGCAGCGTTTAGAGGGGGGTTCTGCTTTAACCTGAAACTAGGCTTCAGAGAGCGGGACGTGTCTCGCTGGGAACGGCCTGTTTTTTTAGATGCGCACTCTTTAGAGAACAGCTTCACAAATCGAGTGGCACGTTAAGAGGCACTTTCGATACAAAGCCTTTTCCCCCCATGAGTGCCTTTCCATAAGCTTTCCACACACAAAAAAGGAGACTGCGAGAACAGAGCTGGAGGGAATCTGTGTCACGTTCAATTCGATAGTGGAGAATTAAGACCACGATGTAGCACACCAATGTAGGGAAAGTAAACAAATTTCAGACGATACACAAGTTTTCAAATCCCATTGCATAAAACCCATTTTAAATGTCTTACTCTACTTGGGCTACTGTTGAGCCGTCCCCAAATCGCACCCTATATAGGCCAAGTGTTGAGTCTTCTTTGGACGATACCTAAAGTGGTGCATTGTGGAGTACCATGAGCATAACAAGTATTCTCCACGAGGTCTTGACGACTTCATGCCAGACTCCCAAACTACTTAAGTAGTGCACTATGTAATAATAATAAATAGTATGCATGTGCCGTTAACAGGTTATAATGCAATATTGTTGTGTTCCATTCAGCAGGATCATTGAAACCCTATTTTTATTTTTTTAAAGCCTCGTGTCACTTTATGCTGAGAAACCAACGAGTAATTGAGTACATGACGAGTTATAAACGTCTGCCGAGGTTCCTTTTCACTCATAATGCTGCTCAAGAGAACGAGCTAAAACTTGTCGTATCTTTAACACGGTATCATAAAAAATAAATAAATATAGTAATTATTGTGTTGTGATAAAAGGTGTAAGTACTGCAATTTGCAAATTTATTATCGACACATGCCAAGTGAATAGGGTGTGGATTCAGCAGGATCCCCAGGCTTTAGCATGGAGATGATGTAGCATGCACTAACCATGCCAGTTTGGTTCAAAAGGCACAGGCTAATTCAACAAGGACAGCAGAAAATGTTTTATCCTCGGATTTACAGGGCGGAACAGCGAGGATAGAGATTTGAGATAGGATCAATGGGTAGCGAACTGTTTCGGGTGCGATAAGCAACAGACATCCCACACTGTGAGCCTTTTCTCTTTTCTTGTTTGCAGGAAGAAGAAAAAAACAAAAAAAAAACCAGGCCTGCGAGAGAACGAGAGAAGAATCGCGACTCTCATCTCAGAATTAATGTCTGCACCCGTGCAGGAATGTAATCTGGGCCTCTAAAAGGAGATTAGGAAGCGAACGCGGCAATACCAGCCTTTAAAAAAAAAAAAAAAAAAAAAAACGGACACAGGGAGCACAAGACAGCAGGCTTCTGGGATTAATGGCATCCAGATGTTGTATAGGAGCGAGAGAAAAAAAGCGTGGGATCATTCTGCACACACGATGGCGGATAAGGCGAAGTGGTCAACTTTATGGAGAAAGCGACGTAAGCAATAAAGCCAAATCGAGTGGCGAGGCAACAATAGCGCGGGTTTCTCAAGGCAGATGCTTTTTATATTAAAGAGATTCCCATTGCATGTCGCGGACGAACTCTTCATCTGGATAATTACGCCTGCCAATGTGCTAGAGGGCTTGTGTGAGAAGTAAAGAATAAATAAAGAATAAACAGGGGTTGTTTTGTTTGTTTTTCCCACGAGTCGAATTCAGCTTGGGAAGTCCGATGAGCCAACTATACGATTACACCATTAAAGAAAAGAAAGAAAGAAAAGTGAAGCTAGATCCATCATCATACCCACTGTAGGAACCGGTTACTGGTGTGTTTGAGGTGTGACCGCCATCTTGGGAGGACTCTTAAACTTAAAGCGTCATCTCATAATGGCAGAGTTGCACGGACACGCACTCTATCTGGGACAGTGAGGCGGTGGGAAACGCCTGCAAGGGTTTAAAACGCCCCACCAGCAATAAAGCATGGTATGAACTGACTTCCATTAATAAAAGCGCTCAGCTGGATATGACTGAAAAGTGTTTGCAATGGTACACTGCGAGGCGGCTACACACTCCGGCTGAGGCTATGCAAAGCTCTCGCCGCGTGAAAAGCTCAACACCATTCATCTTCTCCGCTTTTGCGCATTCCTTATTGCTTGGTTTGGAATTCAAGACATATTAAAGGTCACCCGAACCTTTCGATTTTCTGTTGTGCCTAACGACGTCAAATTATTATTCAAAGGCATCACAAATATATAGACTTTAACCCTTTAAAGTCCAGAGGTCTATTATGTGCTATTTTGCTGCATATTGTTATAAATTCTTTTTTGGCACACAAAAAAAAAAAAAAAATCAATAAATAAAATTGATTTTTATTATTTATTTATTTTTAGCCCACTTTTTACCCCACATAATTGTTTTTGTTGTTTGTTTTTTAGCACAACCTAATCTACATGTCTAACTGGTCACTATGCAGATTCCTTTCCCTATTTACTAACCCAGTACTCTAAATTCATTCAACAGTGGTCAATAAATAACAAAACCACAACAGTTGTAAAATACAGAACTCATCATGGAAATAGTCACAAGTTTTCTCCCAACCGTTTTTTCACTCCTCACGCTCTTTTTAGTAAAATTAGTTCGCGTGCCTGCAGGATATTCATTTTTTTGGCAAAAAGCCATTTTTGGAAAAAGAGGAGACTTCAATCGAACTCGGCAAGGTGGAAAGTAAACCTTTGTCGTCAAGTCATCGTCGTCTTCTTCGGGAAGTAGATTGCTAATAAACACGTGCAAGTTGCCTTGGTGGGCATCCAATAGGCGCTCTTCGTTCAAGCTTCCTGGTATTGATGACGGCGAGCCCAGCTCTTATTTTGATTGGTCTACTGACTTTTCATAGATATGCGTCGTCTGTTTAGAGTCTGCACGTTCATCGGGTTTTTTCCCCGCTTGTTTCTATGTCAAAAAAAGTGATGAAGACATGGCAGATAGCAAAAGTGCAATTATTCAATTATATAGAACAAGCATGCGACATGCGTTTCGTTCCATCAGGGTTAAAATGGGTTTTGAGTTACTTTAAAGATAGGCATTTGGCAATTCTACTTTTTTATATCACCATAACTGCCCAACATTTTAATCACGGTTTTCCATACTGATACTGTTTTAATAAAAATGACTCCCTGTAAATGTTCTCACTCAGCATTTCAGGCCTCTGTAGACATTTAAGACGCTTCGATGTCTTCGTGAAGGTCATAACTCGTACCTCGTATCAGTCACGTGCTAGCTTTCCAATGTAGATATGCTTTTTAAAATGGAGTTTGCTCTTGCATCGAAGATTTACCCAGATGTAATGCACGGCTGTTCCCTGTTTTTTTGTGTCTACGATGACATATGTTACGATATATTAAATAACCAATTATTGGCATATGTTTAATTTGAACAGTAGAGAAAACTCAAGTTCAAAAACTAGTTCAAACCAGCGTGAGACCTTTTTTTTTTTTTAATCCACTACTAGAATCAGCGATAAGCACAGATCATTATTTCAAGGTTCCTAAAGACCGTTCCTGGTCACACCCGTGTTAAAAATCAGCCATGAACACCTGATACACGATGAAAAACGTGTGCATCGTCTTCAAATCAATGAGCGAGGGGTCCAAAACTTAAAAACACTTGCTGGAGCCCTTAAAAGACAAGCTGCAAGTGACTCCCCCCTTCATTCAAGGCTCATCCCCAAGAGTTATGATTTCAGCTTCGCGAGTGTTCATCAGCAGACGCCGGCTCTGATCCCTTTTGAAGTTTTTGGTTGAACTTGTAAAGCACGCCCACCTTGTGTGGTCCCTCGGAGATGAAAGGAAAAGCTACAGAAAGTCTTTTTGTCTCGTCTTTCTGGATCGCCTCACCTCTCGTTAGGTTAATAATGTATAAATTGCGCGCTCGAATCGACCCGGGAGGGTTTTAAAGTATTTATTACGAACAGAATATCAGCAGAGCCTCGTTAACAGGTCACCACTCCCCCCCCCAATCCTGTTCATCCACGTTTACTTAATCTCAAAAAGGAGAACGTGCTTTTCGTACAAAGGACCATAATGGGAGCTGAGCTTCCACTGATTCTCCATTTGTATTAATAGATGAGAATTTTTTTGCACCTCAAGTCCAGCATTTGAGGCCTTTTTTTATTTTATATATATATATACAGTGAGGTGCTTGGTGGGAAGCCCATACCATGCAATACAATTCTGAAATGTACTGCTCTGACTGTACCTCCAGCCTGCACCCCGCCCCCACCCCACACTCCTACAGCAAATGAAATCACATGGTAACATGCACAGAGTAACACGCAACCTCGCAACAACACTCCATTGTGTATGGCTTTGTTTCCACAACAAGAGCAACATCAGCGGTGGCTTTTTAGTGCAGCTGGGGTGGGAAGGCTGGGTTATTGATGAAATTCCACGGAACTCCATTCACTGGAGCCGAGTCCCTCTTTTTTATGTAATTACACGCTGGCACTCCACTGGAGACAATGGCCGATTTGTGTCGTTTTTGATTGCAACACTGAGACAGTGGAACCGCTTTCAAAAGGCGAGGAGCCATTACACTCGGTGTACAGTGAAAAGTGTTTGTGTCTGGAGTATAGCTGTGACTTTTGTCATTCAATATGGGTTTATTTCATGACTTAACTTTGCTGTTTTGGGGGTTTTTTGCCAGATGATGCGTGATGAGTTGGGAAGATGCTCTATATTTAAAACGCATTCAAATAAAAAAAATTTAATAATGCTGAAACGTTGGCTCATGATTTCTCATGATAACATGGATAATAAGCAATTCTCTAATTTCATTTCTGTTCCAAATGAAAGATTCAAGCCTTTCATTTGGATCTCAATCGCTAAAATAACTTTGGACAGCTATATCTAAATAGCCACCGTCATGTAGACACCCCAATGTGACCAAGCTAACAAGTTGAAAAGTCCTTTTCATACACCGAGCACGTCGCAGAAAAAGACACACCATTATTTACGTGGACCCTCAAAGTTTGTATGCAAGATTTATTTTCGTGTTGTTGTTGTTTTGGGGATTTTTTTCTTTTCATAATCAAAGATCGGCACCCTATTTGTACCCAAGAGCTCGTGCCTGTCCCCGAGAACGAAAGATTAAGACTAAATGAGGGAGCCAAAGAAAACAGAACATGAGCTAGGACATTTTAGTATCTTACAACGTCATTTCGCGTTATTTGTAGAACATCAAAGGACATCACTGTCAAGGTAATGGGAGTTTTAGACAGCGGAACGATAAACGCTCGGGAGGAAAGCAGAGGAAGATCAACAGTCTCTCTCTCTCTCGCTCTCTTCTGAACAATCAGTGTGGGCACAGCGCAAATGCATTCCTGGACTGCAAAAAAAAAAAAAAAAAACTGGCACTTTTACGGCCTTCCTTCGCTGTTGGACTCTTTTACATTTACGCAGCGTTTTATGGACAACTATTATGGTTACCATGGCAATTCCAGCTACTTTACCGTCAGACACAAAAAAACGAGGATAGCCAGCCAAAGCCACTCTATAATACCTTTTTAAAAGCTGCTCCATAACAGATAGAAGACGGTAGACCAAACAGATTTGAGGACAACAGAATTAGACATGCGTGTCCAGGCAGACGACGTCCAATGAACTAGAGATGACGGAAGTGCCCACTTCAAGAAACATACATACAGCTGTTCTGCCACCCAAAGGTCTCGAAACAAAAGAAGCCCTACAATAGATGCGTTTCCTTAAGCGCATTTCAATTTGTCAGGCTAACATGCTGCAGCTTGCCGACTGAGCGCCTGAAAACAATGAGGAACTTGGGAGGGGACTCCGTGAAGAGCCGTGGCTGGGTGCCAGCTGGACCGCGGGCATACGGACTGGGCGCAGGGGCACTCGGGTCAGCGCCAGTCTACTCATTAACAGGCCGGGGAACAAGCAGCACAACTGGCTTGTGACAGAATTATACCATGGCCTCTCTCTCACCGTTTTGCCCAGAGAATGCCCGTCTAGCCAAGCGCTGTCCCACTGGTTATTATGGCCCAATGGTTGCCAACAAGAAAGGCTATTCAATGATGTCATTGTGTGGCCAGGGGAACCCGCAAAAGCATGGTGGGGATCTCACGGTCATTGGTAAACATGTTTTTTTCAACCAACGTCTGATGTGAATGAGGCAGCAATCGTTTAATGAGAGAACATGAATGCCAGCAATCAGAGAGTTTGAGAATGAGGAGTCCTGTCTGGGTGGTGAATTGGTGGGTTGCTAGAACCAGGATCCTAGATATTACCCATTGCACCCTTGGACACTAGCGCATGTTCGATTGCAGCGAGAACGCTATTCAACCCTGAATCTACCCAACTGCAGGAAGTAAACCAAACACGTGGTGCATTCTTCTTTTTCTTTTTTATGGATGAGAGCTGCTAAACTGACATGCGAGGTGCAAACTGAGCCAAAGGGCAGAGCTGAAGCGCTGCAGAAATACCATGTGTTCTAGATATCTGGAGCGAACAACCCAAAAACATACATTTCACAGTGATTCGGACTCGGCAAACGGACTAATAGGTGAGAAAGCGTCCTTACACTGTTCTGTCTTCTAACTACAAACAACTTTTCCTATTAGTTTCACTGTAGTGACTGAATAACTATAATAATAATAATAATAATAATAATAATAATAATAATCAGTATGAAGGGGTTAATATTGACTGGTCCCTCATGTGGGTTATTTCCAAGGCAAATTTTCACCAGCACTTGGGAGGAAGTTAAATAGCATGATGATCCAAGTGTGTGTGGGGGGGAAACCAGTTTGACCAGCTGTAATTAAAGCTATGACAGGAATTTAAAATGTGATTGCACAAGCAGCGGATCCGTTTGTGACACACCCCAACAATTTTACGCCTGTTGGCGTCATGGGTACGTTTTATGATAATAACTATACAGACACCGTAGGCGACAGTTAGGCCTGCAAGGTCATAACGTTGTAATAGATTAGGATTTTAATTCAACTTCAATAACACTAATGGTGTATAGTTCAAAGCGTTAAAACACTTCACGGGACAGAAAGGGGTCGAATCGGTTTGAAAAAGAGCATCTGTTCTGTCAGATGGATAACGAAACGTGTTTCGGTGTGAATTCGCCTTTCACGCAGGAAAACGACAATTTCCACGACAAATTGGATCAATAATGCATAAAACGTAAAAACTGCCGAGCTGTACCGGGCATCGTTCGGGAGGTTTTTTTTTTTTTTAAAGAATAAGCAGAAAAAGGGGCACATGGACAAAAGATCCTTTGTCACTCAAGAACCCATGAGCCGACGAAAGCACAAGCAATTTAATTACAGCATCTGTATCAATTCAACAGCCAAAAAGCAGGTTTCACCAAACAAAAACACGAGAGGATACATACTATACATCACTGTCAGTTCCACTAAGTACCAACACAACAAACGCAGACAAACCGTTGGGGAGAAAGGGGGAAGGGTGCAGAAGGAGGAAAGAAAAGCAAACTCGCCGCCAATACGACCATCTCGCCTCCCTTCGAACAACGCCCCCCCCCCCCTCCAAGCTCTTTTCAGGGTCACCCTTTTGAGAAGGAAGAAGAAAAAAAGGGCATCAATCTTTCCTTTCTCTCTACTGGAGCTGCTCAAGTTCACACAGATTCCCACTCGCTCACATCTGGAGCTCGTTTTCTGGGGCTCCTGAAAGTTCAGGTCACTATTAATAACCACAACGAGCTGAGCTCAAGTTCAGCCAAGTGTCTGTGCTACCTCCCTGACTGACATCGCTTATGAAGGCATTATAAAGCCCGTTAAGACGGTCACGCTTGGCGCAAAGCGAGCCGAGGAGGTCAACACGAAACGTGAAAATCTGCAAAACATGTACTTTGAAGGCTTCGGGTCATGTCAAAACAAAAAAAAAGTTGAGCTAATTTGACAACGGGCTTTAATGGTTAACAGGAAACAGGAAACCTAGCGGGTGGAGCGGACAGCAAGACGAACTCGTCTCAGCTAGTGAAGTTGCCATTTTGAATTGGAAACGTAACAAGCTGAACAGAAATACTAGAAATGCAAACGCATACCCAAAATAGAGCAAACATGTTTTTGGCTAAGGTGAGAAGAGTTTGCATGTAAAAGAAGAGATGCAACAAACGGTGATAAATATTTTCTGCTAGCAAGTATCCCAGTCGTTCCAGGACCATTGCTCGTTTGCGTCCTCTTCAGAATATTAGCATAACCGTTGATGGAAAGAACGGTCCGAAACGTATTTGATGGAAACTTGCAGCGTCGAGTAAGACAGATAAACGGAAAGCTGGTGTGGGATTGAGAAAACTCAAAGCTTTCCATCGTCTGCTTCATGTTCTATTCTGCTCACACACACACACACACACACACACTACACACCATTTATTCCACTAGTGGAGGGCGCGGACCACCAGAGATTTATCTTACAACCACGAACACCATCACAGCCAAATGAAAAAGACCTTAAAGAGTGGAAAACTAAAGCAGTCCTTTAAATAATGAGAGGCAGTCTATAAGCCGCCTGCTAGTCCAAGCACCACTTTGTGTCGACTTAGTCTGGTTAACATGATTAACATCAAATCCAATGGTTAAAAAAATATAAAACGCTGTATAACAAGGTGCCACTAATGTACTGGTACTCAACCAAATGTCGAGTGTGTGTACTAGCATTAGCAGGCCATTATTGAGCAAGCAGATTTGATTTAAATCAAAACAGATTTTTTATTTGGTTTAATTGTTATTATAAGAAGAAATTCCTAAAGAGAAACTACGGCTGTTTACATGACTACCAGTATAGCATTACACATTAACAGAGGAAAAAGAAACCCCAAAATGGACGTCAGTCATCTATGAACAGGTGGCACTATACAGTGTACGCTAACATTAGCCCTGTCCAGGGAACATGACTGTGGCTGCTGTTTATTTCTAGCCTATTCGAAAACAATTATTGAGCCGTATACGTGCTTGCAACCATCTCAAGAGTGCAAAAGGTGGGAATAGCATGTCTAATAGCAGACAAAGCTTATGTTGTAGCTTATGTAAAATAAAAAGAACACTGCACGTCACCAGTGACGATGTAGCCTAACAAACGGTACAGAACGTGCAGGCTATCACATTTAAACACAGACTTCATGTACTGTATTTACATAAATCAGCTCTTTTTTGGTACTGAACTGGGGAAGACCAGAATTAATGAAAAATGTTTTTTTAATAGGTATTAAAATACCCCAGGCGGCATACGCTACTGTTTTCCCAGTGGACCAACCCGAAACAGCTGCCGTGCACCATAACAGAAAAATCTCGGGAGTCTAGGATGTTGTGAGCAAATACGAGGAAGAAAGAGAGAAACTGTTATTGATGCAGCTAACCGTCTGCCCCTGCTACAAGGCCCTTCCTTTAAACAGGAAACATTTGAACAAGGTTATTTAAACCCATGCATGTAAATGGTTTACACCAACAACGCGCATATAGAGCCATGATGCACGGCTGTCACAAAAGCCATTCAATGATAGAAGTAAGCGTTGGAGAGAAAAAAAGAAAGAAAGAAAAAAAGAGAGAGCGAGCTCATGGATCACATTGGCCTTGAAAAAGCGCTGAAAGACCTGGAGCTAGTGACAGACCGCGACTTTAGGAGAACTCCTGAATAACAAGGTTTCCTGGCTCCTTGAGGCAGCGAGGCCTTCATCTGTGAAGAGCTGGCAGTCATTAACCTTGATGATTTCATAGAGTGGAGAAGAAGAGCGCTCAGAAAGCGGAGGTTAAACGGCAAGGAACGAAACCGGAGTCTTTGTGCGCGTCTTCCAGCGAGATATGCGGTTCATTCAGGGCGCCCGTGAATGGCGCTCTGTTCGGCTACAAAGATGAGGAGGCTGTGTGTTGTGTCAGAGAGGCTCTTTCAGTGAACGAGCTCACACACTCACACACACACACACACACAGGGAAGAGGGCTCTTTGAAAGAAAGCAGACAGGCCGAGGGGACAGGTAAAATGGTGCTTCGCTGTGGAGGTAAAAAAAAAATTAAAAAAAAAACAGCATTAATACCTTTCGCAAATATATATCCAGCGATCAGGCTACGTCATCATCCTGCACCGTTAGTTAGAGCAGCAATACTCTGCAATACTCAACAGATCAACCTGCTCATATTTCTGAATTGCTCACAGCCGAACAACAGCCTCAAAAGGATCCACGAGCAAATATGAAATATGACCGAGTTTTGTAGTCATATTTGGTTTATATTCAAATGGTGTATTCAAAAGGACACATATGAATGGCTTGGCGTGGATTTCTGCATTACATCATGTTTGTAAAATGCGTTTCTGTATTCTTGTAAAGTCTTCTTTCATATTTATGTATTTCGCGCTTACATGTTCATACATTACGTTTTAGCGCCGTACTTTGCGTCGATCCCATTTTCTCATGCAAACCGTTGTCGCTTTATGACTACTAGATTTCGTCAGCCATTTCTTTCCTTCTGTCCCCACACATGGCTGGGCTTTTATCTTAAGAGTGAGCGAGCTCTCAAAAACGGGTTCACCCCTTAATGCTTCTGTGCTTTACATAAACACTTCAAATAACTGTTCTTCCATGCAAAGCGGTTGATAAAGGAGTTCCAAGGCTGGAAATCAAACAGAAATCAAACGACCTTGTGCTTTCTCAGAGTTTATGTACGATAGCAGGAGTGCTCAATGTGGCTGCCGACCAAAAGGACTCGCTGTGAAGAAGAAAAAAGAAAGAAAGAAAAAGAAAAGAAAAGTACTGCGAGACTTCCAGTGCTCTGGTGGGACCTTTCGGGTTTTTTCAGTAAGTATTTCAGATCACAAACATTTTGTAGCACTCACTGGCTTGGCAGCGGCGGTGGGGTGACCTGCCAGGGAAAGAAAGGGATTGGCTGCTGTCACTGCTGAGCGTCTTCGTTCGGGCCCTGTGCAACCATGATTCATCATAAATGCAGATGTCGAGGAGACAGTTTGTCTCAGCGTGGGACAGCGGTCAAGTGACCACACACAGAGTTCCACGCTTTAATACCCAAACGGGTTTCAAATGTAAAACTAGAAAGGAAAGGAAGGAACTTCGTCTTGGACTTTACAAAGTGATTCCCAATTCGCTGTGTGACTTATCCCAGGATGTGAGAGCAGTTTCTGGAAAACTACTCAGTTTAGTTACAAATACGGTAAACAAACAGACCGTTTAATGTACTGATAATCCAACTGAAGCAGAGAAATGGATAGGGAATATATAGGCAAAGTGGTACAAGCTGGTTTATTGGTGAGTACAAATCCCAGGACTGCCAGAGAGCCACCGTTAGGGCGATTTGGTGAACAGGATTCTGCCTCACTCGTAAGTTTCTTTGAATAAAAGTGTCTGCCAATTGAACAAACGGCGAAATGTAATCAAAATCCAATTTAACCACCATAATAAGGATTCATTATCCTCCTTCTCACTTCACCATCTTGACCACGACAGTAAATACAGCCCATTTCTCCACCCGTAGCCATCTTGCAGTGCTGGAAGGGCCTCCAGACAGTCAGTATTCAAACAGGCTGGGACGCTCTAATTAAACATGACGTGCCAGTGAAAGCCACCCAATAAAGATGCCTTCCGCCCCCTAAAACATTTAACGCCCCCACAGACTCGGCTTTAAAACACAAATCAATAAGAGCACACTGCGCACTCTTATTCCCCACACTGAATTAAGAATGAGGCCCGGAAAGAGGCACGAGGGGGAGGGCGCCGAACGCAGAAAGAAAACGAGAGATGGCCTTGGCCTCATTCACTCAGGAAGAGTGGACATTTAGGTAGAGAGCGCTAAAGCTTTTTATTTTTTAATTCAGCTTTCTTTTTACCAAGTCTGCGAGTGTACTAACCCAGGTGAAAAAGAGAAAAATCTCTCTTATCCGGTTTGCGGGTCATTAATACGGCTGAGAGATGATGAGACTGGCCGTCTTCAGGCTCGTACTGAAACAGCTCGAAAGCTGAATGACACCACATGGTTATAGGAGGGGGCACATGGGTGGAGAGGAAGTCTGTACTGTATTTAACAGGAAATATCAAAACAGATGTAAATCTACAAAGCCACATGCTCGATCTCTGCATTTCAATACCGTTATTAACGTGCCCTTGTCACCTTGCGCTCACCATTTCCCCTTTTTTTGGGGGGGGGGGGGCCTCCATCTTCTGCTTAATGACTATTTCAATACTTTGTCAGTTCAAGTGAGGTTTGTTAGATGAGCCCTTGGGTAACAGGCTTCAGGAGTAGGACTTAAATGGTAAAGGAAGCTATTGAAGAATCTAAACAGGACCAATAAATATCTAATATTTCAATAACTTTTCATTTCTATGGGGGTTTGTGTAACAATTACTTCATCTGCGCACGACAGCTAACAAAACGTTGCTACTTTGCACTGCAAGAAAGTTGATATGACGTCGTACATAGTTTAAAGGAAATTGACTTTACCGTTGAAGCCTGAGCCAGAAGAGTGAAACAGATTGAAACAGATCGATATTTGATTACGGCCTTACGGGTTAAGTTTTGGAAGATAAATAAAATGTGTTCATGTAATTAATAACCAGAGCCCAGCTTGCTGGATACAAGTTACAACTCACATGTTTTCTTACTCAGGCAGTCGGGCCCAAAGGAGACCCAGGCCTACACACGGGCTGCTCCGAGAGAAGTGTCGTAATTCACGACGTGAACTATTACCAGACATCAGGATCATAATTCAATACCTGACCAGCAACGCTGCAGGCTCGAGGCTTGACGAGACCGAGGTCCTGACTTAATTTAGACCTATGTGCTTTGAGAGGGAGCGGAAAAGGAGGAGGGGGGGTTCTGCTGGAACAGTTTTCCCCACTTGTAGCTCTAAATGTATTTTCAAGCATTTTCTCCCCTCAACCATTTCCAGATGTTGCAACAGCTGCACAGAAGCAGGAAAAGAACACATCGCCGCTGCGTGTCATTTGCTATTCTCTTCAACAAAAAAACGCACCAGACAAGGCCGCAAAAATGTCTGCCAACGCCGATCAGCTCCGACTTTGATTTCTTTACGAGCGAGCCAGCTACAAATTAACGCCTGCGAAAGCCCCGAGCGAGCAGCGCCGCCAAAACAAACCCGCCGCTGATGGCAAAACAACAAACTATAATGTTTCGCCCAGGAAAGAAAGCTGGTTTTAATGAAAAGTAACAACAAAAAATAAAAACCTGGGAAAGTTCAGAACAACCCTGTCACCTGTAACAGCTGACTCGACTTACACACCTATTAGAAGAGGAAATGTACTGAGGAAAGCGGAGAAAGGAGAGCGCTCGGGAAAATTGACCTCCGCGGCTTCGAAGTGCTTGAGTAAGTGTTTTCGCAAACCTGTTGGCTGCAGCTCAAAGCCTGGTAATTGGGCCAACATTGTTCAACTGAGTGTGACCCACTCGGGGTGGTCAGAACACCAAACAAAGAGGAAAGATAAAAATTTGTCAAGATTTGACAGACAGTTTTAACCAAAGTGACTTGCCATGGATACAGCCGAACAGCTGAGGGTTAAGATCCTTGTTCACGAGACCTACAGCGGCTCTTTGACGGTCCTGGGTACTAGCGTAGATCTTCCTGCTTCACACACACACACCAACAGTGTACCTGCTTCTCATTGCTATCTCATTAGAAAATATAGCTTCATGTTTCTTTTTGAAAAAGGGTGTGGTTGAGCTTTTTTCAGGTCCATGAGGAAACTATGGCCCGTTATGGGATGGAGGGGATACACACACACACTTCTCGATACTGGGTTAAACCTTGGAAATGTGACAAAGCCCATGAGTGCACCCCAGGAGTAACCTCAGTGAGGAACTCGAAGCGAAGTTAAGTTAAGTAGATACCTACACACACACACACACACACGTGTACAAGACCGTTATCGCTTTAAAGCTACGAGTCAGCGGAGAACGAAAAGGAACAGGGGTGGCTGAGGACTCAGACTAATGTCTGGACCAACTTGAGTTTCTGCACTCAAGACTATTCTATATTTAGCAGGAGGTCTGAGACGAGGCAGCCGGTTTATTCATCCACTCGATGACTCTCCCTGCATTTAGAGCGGGATGACTCAGCCTCAGGTGTTTGGACGACACAACGAGGTCTGGGGGAAGAAAAAGAAAAAGGAAAGAGGAAAAAAAAAAAAACAGAAGAGGAGGAAATACGGCACATAGGGGACAGAACATACGGCCAAGACGCTCCAAATGTCTGCCATCGCTGCGGGGACAGATGCACTCAGAGGATCCAATGAGTCAATGGAACATCGATGCATCACTTCGAGGAGGCTCGAGGGATGCATCAGGCTAAATAAAACAGGCAATAAATAGACCTAAAGTGGATATTAAGCGTGCAGACTATTTTTCAAATATGTGGTCTATTTTTTATTTGAGAATCTTAACACACTGTAAAGTTTAAAAAAAATCTAAATAAATAAAAAAATCTTGGTTATGCGCCTTCAAAGTGCCATTTTTACTGCAGAAGTATCAGAATGCTATAAACAGACGTTTGGATGAGAACAGCCTTTTGGAAAAAAATCATGCCTGAATCATTTGCCTACTGGGACTTGGAAGACAATTAGTTTACTTTTAAATGCTAAAGATAGAAAACATTTTTTTTAAAGCAAAATGCATGTTAACTTGAGAGGAGATTATATATATATATATATATATATATATATAAAAAGAACAAGGAATATATTTCCTACTAATCCAGGGGAAAAGAAACACATATCTAAGGGAATATTATCCTTGAATAGAGCGCAAGACGCATGACGCAACCCCCATTAGAACCACACACTGTGTAGCAACAGAGGGACAAAAATATCATCAGCCTGCTAAAATTCAGGCTCATAAATATAACCCCGATCCTCTCGGGGACGGCCGCAGACTGGCCAAGGTGCAGTCTGAATGCTTGAGATAGTTGATCTGCCCTGAACGAACAGATGCAGGGGTCATTTTCAACAATACGGATATTGGTACGGTCTTGTATAACATTTGTCATGTTTTTTTGGACGATATGGAGCTTTGATACAGAAGTCCAGTCTCGGCCTTTCCGAGGCGCATCCTAGATGTATTCACACTCCCCGCTGAAACTGCTGAAGCTCGTAGCTGGGTTGAGCATGCAGCAAATCCCTCTTTGATTATTTAAGGGAATTTACAATATGGTTTTAAAAAGCTTTCTAAACTACGACTTCCATCAAAAGACGAGATCAGACAAGAAGCGTCAATTATCAACCAAATATCCCATTAGCACTACTTTCATCTATTCACGGAACAAATTTATCAATTTAGACACGCGGCACTTTTTCCTCAAGCCATTCCACTTTATCTTGGAAAAAATTTTATTTAAATTTTTTTTTTTTAAGTCGACCGTGCAATTCTCTCCACTGTTTGCACCCACAATAATGCTTCAAGTGTCTGCATTAGCAGTTAAAAATAACTTTTGAACAGTCAGGCCTTTCAGACAGCGCTCTTAACCGCGACTAAAATGGACGCCGGTGCAAGCAATTAGTGAGCAAAACGTACTTCAAAAATCAGCATTTATTTACAACAAGCTTATTGTAATGGCACGAATACCTTAAAAATAACAACGTTTTGTGGTCCTTCCATCACAGTGTTGCTCAAAATACTTTTTTTTTTATGGTCTTAACCATGCAGCCATAGAAAGAAGCACGACAGAAGACGAGATGAATGCTTTCATATTAAACTCATGATCATTAGGCGACCCAAACTACAAATAGGCCGTAGTGTATAAGGCTACGGAGAGATTTCCAGCATGTAAACGGGTGACTTAGCTCGAATGGAACCACTGCCAAATGTCCTCTTACAGTGATCCAGAGCAGATAAATCTGCTGACATTTTCACATGGAAACTCTGTGTTCACTGCAACTATCCCAAGTTATTGCAAAAAAAATGCTAAATGGGGAAAGAGAATATCCAATAAATCCTGCAAATCAACCCCATCTGCGCACAATCAATGGCTCGGCGGATTATAAAGCATTTAAGCATGGCTCATAAACCTCAGCCTTTTGCAAGCTGGAACAGACGATCCCTGATGGAAGTGTCTGAGTATTTGTCTCGGTCGAAATCCTGTGACGGAACGCTGTTTAGAGTCACCCGTCACAAACTGAACCTTATTACGCGAGACATAAGACGACAAATGCGCAAAGAGTGCGCGTCGTCGGAAGCGAGGCCCGTTTTAAACGAAGGGAACGCTTGCGCTGCCTGCTTCTGTTGGAGGCTGTAACAGAAGCTTTGTGTTACAGGACTGAGAGAGTGGCATTGGAGAAAAGCCTCCGTGGAAGTGCTCTTTTGAAGACAGCACTGCTTTATTTGCAGCTCCATCAAAGTGCGGTGGAGTGCAGAGACGCCGGGCCCCGACGGCCCGAGATGAAGGGAGCCGAAATGAAGTCGCCACATCTGAGAAGCTCCACGTGACCTCCGTGACCTCCAGTGACGTGTCGCAGCAGCAGCCGCGCCGGCAGCCCGGATGGGTCTAGACGTGACCAGAAAGCGTTTCAAATGGCAAAGCTGGTTACCAGAAACACCCATCTCAATGTCATAGCAACCGTCACAGATAGCTTTTTGTAAGTAAACAGGTAAAACCTGATCCATTTGCAGTGCTGTACATGGATCTGTTTTGGTACTGAACAGACATTCAAATGTATTCTTTACCATATTTTATACATACAAGTACAGCTCTACATGCAAAGGCCTCATGCAAAAGGTGTGACCTGCTGACTGACCAATGGCAAGCCAGAAAACAAACACGAGATCCTGGCATCGCCAGTAAATAAACAACTGGAGGACTGAGTTGAAGGAGTGGAAAGTTTTCAGTGATTAATCTCCAGTTGACTGCTTTGGATTAAACACAAATCTACAGCTAGCTCAAAGGATCAGATTGAAGAATGAGTGTAGACACACAAGAGATGTCTTTTAGGAGCCCTTATCGTCCTCTCCTTCCCGAGGCCTTTTCTTTACCCTTTCTTATATCTTTCAAAGCCTAAAGAGTGTGACCATCAGCACGTTGGCGTGTTGGTGTTGCCAAATGCATAGTATGGACACGCAAAATGCTACCGTGGGACAATTTTACAGGGGGCCTATGTGAAAAGCTGGTATCCCTCACACAATGCGAGTCCTAAAAATAGGGAATACTTCAGCTTTCTGTGTAGTCACAAGCTTACAGATTAATATAAAGTAACGAGACTTTTTAACAAGTTATCAATCATGCATGAGTAAGTGGGTACATTACATTTAAAATTAAGACAAAGCGTCTGTTCCTCATGTCCCGCGGCTTCGATACTTCAATGATTAAAATATCTGGAATACTTAGGCCTACAGTTTTATAACCGAGACCCTCCATATTCTTTTAGTCATGTAAAAATAAACGCACAGTGCGTGCAGAAATCATGTGCACACAGCAGGTCTTTTGAAGGGAGCGCAGAAATCTCAAGGTAACATTTCAAAGTTCAACGAGGGCTTTTGGGTACTCCAGTCTGGTACAACACGAACACTCGCTCAGGCAGCTTCCAAGACCTTCTAAGACCCCCGCATTCACAGCATCGTGCATCAATTAGGGAGTTTTGACATTTTATACATCTTTCATAAATGCATAGTGTAGAATATCTGGTGCACTTCTGATATCCCACAATGCACTGCAGTAGGGTAGGATCCAAACAATGTAGCCATGGGGATGCAGAGAGCGCCCGCTCTGCACTTCGTAGTTTGTAGGGCATAGAGAGCAGGGTGCCATTTTGGACACGCAGCTAGTTTCTGAGTTGTTAACTCTTGCGTTATTATGAACTTAAATACGTATTTAGAGACTCGGTTTTGTGGCTTCTAAATTATTGTTTGCAATGTGAAGTTAAGAGGTGGCAATAGGTGGATTTACAGACTTAAGTGTCTTCAGCAGGGAGGAAAGAAAGAAAAGAAAAAAAAGGTGCCTAAAAACTTTACAGAAAAGTTACGAATGTTATGGTCATCCCTAAAACGCCTCCCTAAGAAGCTCCTCGCACTGCTTTAATGCAACTTCAAGACTGCATGAGTACAAATACTAAGCGTTTGCTCGACTGCTTTATTCCTAATGCATAACACAACGTAGGTGCTGAGGGTTCCTCTGTGAAAACCCGACAGCGTGCAACACCATCTGTGTTTTTAAGATCAATCGTAAAACAGCCAGGGAGAGAACAAGATTATAAAACGACATGACAAGACGACGTATTCTACACTGTGGTTCAAGATTCTGCTCAAATGGCAGCCCTCCAAGAGCCGTTCTGTGGGAGGCAAAGTAAATAAGTTGTCATCAATAATAGACAGCGAGTGTTCAAGCTCCGGCTGGTTCCTATCCTCCAGACGTACCCGGCGGCCTCGGCGGCCTCATATTCACTGTCTCGACTAATAGCTTTTGATAGGCCTTCGCAATAATTACCGAGGGGCAAACTCGCGCAATGCATATTTCATGACGTGGCTGCGTGTTGGCAGGCCATCTCGGAGATGCATGATTGGAAACAAATTTGCCCCAGTTAAACGGAAAGAATGAAAAGTATAAGGTGCAATCAGATGACACGATTCTTTAAAGCAGCCTGAATTGAAGGGGACAGCTATGAAATATCAGTCAATCTGAACGCCCCATAGCCTTAGATACGAGATCTCCCATTACTTTTACGTGTTCGTGATGGTTTTGCTCGCTAACTAAACCGTGCGAAAACGGTATAGCATTAACCAGCACAACAGAAATTCAGGTAGTTTAGTTAAAAGCTTGAGTTGACTGTAGAGCGGTACAATATGGACAAAATGCTATAAAGCATGTGCCGTGTAATTTAGGAACAATCTATTGGTAAACCCTTGATGTGTCGTTGCTAAAAAATTTAAGAAAACCTGACCTGCATAACCATAACTATCTATTTTTTGGATTGTGTGAAGGCCCGGATTAATCAACACCCCTCACAGGAGCACTCATCTGGAGCGTCCGAGATTAGCCAGGATGATCATGACTGTAAAAGCATGTACTGCGGAGACCAACATTACAAGAACGATCCCATGTGGATAAGCTGCATCATGAAACGTAACACGGCTACGTTCACACTGTAGGTAAAAGCGGCTCAGATCCAATGCTTTTTCTCATTTTTTTAACACAGATTTGTTTCGCTTTTAATGACAATTTTAACACAATAAAAAAATCAATTAAAAAATCACGCTAAATCCGACATTTTCAATTCCGATTTGGGCCACTTTCATTCGTGGTACTGAAATCGGAATTGCGGCGACGTGACCTCGGTCTAAACAGTCAGATCAGAGTTCGTGCGACTTTTGCGTCAATCAAGTGCGACTTCCGTCATGACTTGGCGCCGGCGGGAATTCATCTCAGCTGGAGCGTTGTTCTTACGTGTTGAATCTGACTTGAGCCATCGATTGTTACCATAGAAATAAACTCCTCACTTTGGCTGGCTTTACATGTGAAATTACAATTTTTAACGCAACTCGTTACATGGAGCGCTTCAACGAATAATCAAAATGGCGTGCAACACATGCGCAGCAAACAGGAAACTTAGTCAAGCTTAACAAGGCTCCGACGGAAGAGAAAGAAGTGGGACGGAACGTCCGAAAAGTAAAACTAATCATCGAAAACGAGACGCGATTAGCGTCGGTTCGTTTCTTTGGGTTCTAATTCGTGTCGTTTCCGTCAACGTTGCCGAGCCACGAAATAGAAGAACGTTAAATGGTGACGTTAAATAAGACGGGATTCTTCGAGGTTTGAAGTCGTTTGCATCTTTGGCCATTTCTCTCAGCTGTGACAACTCGTCGAGCACATTCGCGATGCCGTTACTCTCTCTGTAAACAGATTTTGTGTCACCAGAAGGAACGGACTGCCGCTTCCCGTATCACATGGCTAAATCTAACCTTTTAAACAATCTGTTCCGCTTCGATCTTTTTCCTTTCTGTCTTCACTGAGCTCTTCGTGCCAATGTTTTAGAAACCCAACAAAACAAAACAGAAAATGGGAATCGACCGCTCAAGCTCGCAGTGTGAACTGTCAAAGTCAGCACCAACGTGGTCGGCGTCCTTCCACAACGCCGTGCTTAATGAAGCACTTGAAACAGTGCTCGGTGTGAACCAGATTAAAACGGACACATTTTTTCCTCCTCGTTTTAGAAACGAGGCCCACTCGCCTGCACGTAGGGTAACATCACAACAGGAGCAATCGACGTCGTCCGCGCCGGCTCGATGGCATCATCATAACCTCACGCATGCGAACATCTGTACCGAGTTCCCGGATAGCAAAGCAAACGAAGAAAACGCACCACATGAACATGAGCCTTTAAGGAGGACGAAGTCGAACACCGAGGACCACGTTAATTAGACTGGGATGAAGGAAAATCAGGCACGGTGTTGATTTAAAACACAGAAACGGGCAAGAAAACACAAGGAATGGTGGAAGGATCCCATGTTTTAAAGCAGTACGCAATGCAATCATCTCCAAAAGTGGGAAAACGTGTCAAAAACACTTGTCCTAAAGCTTAAGACCCACACACACACACACACACACACACACACACACACAATTTCTCTTAGTAGACGCACAAGTTTTTCCGCTCAAAATCAAACATTGAGGAATTCTTAAGAAAACCTTTTATTCTTTTCTTTTTTTAAATTACATTTTTTTCCCAAAACTTTTTCCTGAGTGCTTTTTTTTTTTTTTTTATAATAATAATAAAATTTTAATTTATTTTTTTAAAGCTTACAGATTTTTTTTTTTTTAAAGTTCGTTTTTCTCTCTTTTATTTTATTTTTAGACGTTATTAAGCGCATCATAAAAAATAAAAAATAATAAAAAAAAACATAATGCGTTCGTGCAGAAAACAAAAGAAAAAAGGGAAAAGTCTAAACATAACGGATTTATAACTTTATAAAAATAAAAAATAATAATAAAAAAAAATATCTAAATTTCCATACCTTTCCAGGTCTATAAGGGTGCCTTGAAATTCCACACTTTTCCCACTTTTCCCCCGACCGGCACCCAAACCGCCGACACGTGCACGAGCGCAGTTCATTGAGGCGCTCGGGCGCCGCGCGCGTGCGCGTGCACGTGCTGTGACAGCTCGGCGGTTAACGAGCTTTAACCCGCACCGCAACAAGCCGCACAGCTCACACGGCGTCCAGACCAACGTTAATGCGAACAAACAGAAGAAACGACTTGCTGAAAAGGTGGAGATGCATCACACCGGCCGTTAAAGCGGTTTAAAATGAGCCGTAGCGTGAGTGCGCGGCGCTCCGTGCGGATGAGACGATGCGTTAGCTCGCATGCTAACGGGCAGAAAAACACGGCAACGTTCCTTCGCATCCACGCGAGTGCAATACAAACGCAGCAAAATCTTAAAAATGCCCAAATCCAGCCGTTACACTTCAACAGTCTCGCGCGGCGGCGCGCCGTTAAAACATAATGCGGCTAGCGGGCTAGCTTCTTAAAACAGGAGTCGCTCAAAAAGCAAAAGCAAACCTCCAGAAAGACCGTAAAGCCCCAACCACACAAGCTGACTCTATTAACGCCATCGTTGGTACCAAATAAAATAAAAAATAAAATAAAATAAAAAAAATTATTAATAACTTTTACTCAATATTGTCCGTTCAAGAGTGACAACTGCGAGCTAGCTAAACTGGCTACAAGTCCGGCTTGGTCCCAATCAGCGCCACGTTAGTCATAGAAGTGCACTACATAGGCAGTACAAGCCATTATTGAATGCGCCCTATGTAGGGCGCTGGTGAAGGGCGTAGGGGTCCGTTTGGGATTCAGCCCAAAGCGCACGACGGTTTAGCCAGCTAATAAGCGTCACCACAGCGCCACCAACGTAGCCGGGGCAACAAGCGCACTTCATTCCCGGGGAAATAATTCACGCGTAACGCGATCATAAACACGCATCAGGAGCGGACAAAGTTGACACCGCGGCAGGTGAAGAGCATCATTAGTCCGGTCGAAGACGCCACGAAGCCCGCTATAAAGCGCCCGGACGAGCGGCTCGTCGCCCCGCGGCGGCGGCGCCGCGACTCTGCGATCGATGCGAATCGAACAAAGAGGATCAATTTCCGATCAGCGAGCAAACCAGCCGCTTTAATCAATGGCGAGAAAGAGGTCCCGAAAAGCGAGTCCCAAAAACCACCGCTAAAGAGCCGCGAAATCCGCCAAACGCGCAGCCCCGGAGCCGGAGCGCGCGTTTAAGACGGTCACAAAACAGGCCAAATCGTGAGAGAGAGGCTAACCTGCAGCTGCTGTAAATCAAAGCGCTTCCAATATTGAAACATCGATCCCGCATTGGCCGCCATCTTGAGACATATTGAGACGGAGTGAGAGGCTGATAGAGAGAGCGCGAGGGGCCGGAGTTCGCGAAGAAAAAGAGCGGGAAGTGCGTAAAACCCGGAGCGGATCTATCGAACGCGGCGTTCGCTTATCGACCCCCGGCGCGGAATGGACTTGATCGACCGGCCAGCCTGACTGTATTGAACGGTGGCACGGAGCTCGGCGATCGACCGGCGATAGCTTTTACGCGTAAAACGCGGACTGGATTCTTTTCTCTTTCTTTTTTTTTTCTTTCTCTTTATTCCTTTTTTTTTTTTTTCCTCTTTTAAACGAGGATCGCGTGTTTTATACGATCCTGTTTACCCCGAATGTGAATATCAATTCATTCATTCATTCATTCATTCATTCATTTAGTTAGTTAGTTAATTAGTTATTTTATTATTTTAAATTTAAAATAAAATAAGGGCGCGCTTATTGATTATTGAGGTATCGATTGGTTTCTGTATGCAAGCCGATTTTTAGCACATATCTCCAGCTTTTCTTTATTATCAAATCCTTTGAAACGTTTCGGTCTCTAGACATTGATTTTAAAAATAAATTATTAATAATAATAATAATAATAATAAATAAAAATCAATTGTCACGTTCGGTCCATTCTCTTGTCTTTGTTGTCTATTCTCGTGCCTTGTTATTGTTTAGGTTTTGATTTTATTATTATTTATTGATTTTATTTGTTATAAGTGTGTTATAACTATGTGTTATAAGATTATTTATTGCTATTATAACAAGCATGCATTAAGCGAGATATTAATCGCATTACTTAAATGTCTCATTATTGCAGGATTGGGTTTTTATTTTTATTAATTGCATCATTTATTCTTATTCGAAATGCCGATTCGTTTATTTTTATTCTATAATTATTCATTGCATTTCTATTTTTTTTATTTTTGGTAATAATAATTTTTTTTTTTTTTTTTTTTTTTTTGCGATACTGTAAAGCGCTTCGAGCTGCATTTTAACCGTATGCAAGGTGCCATAGCTTATATAGCGTTATGAGCATAATTGTTATTATCATTTCATTGATTTCTTTTATTATCGGTTGGGGTGATGTTGACAGATTGTTCCTTTGATCAACAGCTTTGATCTGCGGAACACGGAAGCGTGCTGATGGCGCCCCTACAGGCCGAAATGAGAACCGCAGGCTGTTTTTTTTTTATTAGCCAGTATTTATTTATTTTATTTACATAAAGAACTGAATTCAATCATCCTGCTTAACCCTTTATATTCTGTTCGTGTGGACTTTGGAAATTTGTATTAAAAGTGAAACAATACTATAAATTATTCCAACATGAAATCTAATGTGTTTTGCTCGGCTCAGTTAGTGAACGCGTATAAACGACTGGTCTTAATGCATATCAAACTAAAAGGTCTCATGTTCCTTACATCTGTTATTTACATTCTCACTTGTGCACACACACACACACACACACACACACACACATGAACCTGCATGTGCAAGTAGAGAAGAGATTTTTTTAGAGAAACGAGAGAAACGAGAACTGCGCTAAATCTTACGTAAGCCCATCCTCTGAAACCATGTTCTTTTATATTAAGTCTAAATATTATGCTATTAAGATGCAGATGAAATGTGGTATATATATTTTTGTATGTTTGTATTGTTATTTATTTATGGTCTCATGCTATCATGTTGACTTGAATATGTAATCTGTGGAAACATGAAGTTGTGTGCTTGTAGTTTAATTGCAATAAGGTCCAATATGTATATACTTGTCATAATGTCCTACATAAACATAGTCTTCTTGGTTGATGGCTATCTTAGTAGCTGTATAAACAGTTTATTGTCTTTCTATTATGTAATATTATTTCAGTTTCTGTGTATTTTTATTTTTATTCCAGTGCAGAATGATGAACGCCACCAACACAAACTCTACCGTCTATTCAGGGGAACAGTGGCAGTACACCGTTACACCCATTTTTGTTATATCCATCCATGTAGTAAATTATCTTCTGGGTCTTCCTCTAAACGGCTACATCATGGTCCTGCTTTTGGGCAGACGCAGAGGACTGGATCCGTGTGATGTCTTTACCCTCAATCAGGCCGCTGTTGAAATCTTCTTCATGCTCTTGGCGCC
>JAOUQW010000021.1:11329101-11342941 GCA_028565825.1 Olivaichthys viedmensis
GTAAAGTCCATCATCCGAGCTGTTTCACTGTCAGACATGTTTCTTAGTTACACACACACACACACACACACACACACACAAACACACACACACACACATGCATGTAAACACGTTCATAGACATATGCCTCCGACCTGCCCAACCCATTGTGTCACCTAATAAATAATAATAATAATGACCAAGTCTATATTTATACCATGACCCCATTGCAGGCTTACTCGTCCAGTCATCCAGGTTGTGTTATCCCAATATATAACGTTGTCCCTGCCAGGAGCCACGTGGAGGCCTGTCTGTCAGTTTTCTGTGTGGCAGACAGATTGGCAACTGAGAATAAATGCAGCACAGATCATATTAATCAGCCATTTCTCTCCCGGGTTTGGACGTAGACTTGGTGATGACATTATAATGATGGTGGTCTGGGACCGCTATCAGTTCCTCCGTCCATTTAACTCCATTAACTAGCCTCTGGCTGCTTCTAGATCAGCTCTGGAACGCCTGAGTTTTACATGAGCCCTGGTCTATTTCAGTCCTCAATACATGGAAACGGTTTAATTGGAAGCTTTGGTGAGGATGACCATAATTTGGATTACAAAAAACAGGACAGGGGTTAGTCCTGTGTGGGGATGGGGGGCAATCAACATTTGACAGATGCCTTCAAACAAAGTAATGAATCTTTACTTCATTTTTATGAAACCTTTTAAAATAACTTCTAAGTAAACCTTTTGAGCCTTTTCTCTTTTAAACATGAGATTCTAAGTCGCTAGTGTCTTCATTTTGATAAGACATGTGTGTAAATGTATATTGTTCTATGGCTCTGTCCTCCAAGCTGTCTGTGTCAAACTGCCAGAGAGCTAAATACAGTAGCCCAACCTGTGAAAATAAATTTCAGCTATTTTTGTTGCCCAAGAAACAAATGGGAGGAAGATTTCTACAACTTTACCCTTATAAAAATGCCAGGATCTAAGAATAATAAAATGCACACATGTCCCGCTGCCATCTTAATAGCTAGCCACCTGCTAGTAAACTGGCTCGCATTTGTCACAGGTAGACATGAGTGGGATTTCAGTATCTGCAGCTTAAATTGCCATTTCCCCAGTGATTTATATACCTGTAGCCAAACCTGTCAAAACATAGAATAACAACCACTTTTTTGTTCATCAGTAACATTATCGAGTAGCTAGGAACTGTTAGAAAACTAGTCACAGGTAGACACAAGTGGGATTTCAGTATCAGAGTCTCGATCTGCATTATCATTTTCTTAACCGTTCATTTAACAGTAGCCCAACCTGTGAATATATACTATAACAATCTATAGCAAACTATTTTGTTCATCACCAACATTGGCTAAGTTACTTAACTAGCTAGCTAAAAGTTCGACGGTGTATCCTCTATTAATTGGTATATCGAATATATATATATAATTATGCACCTGTGTGCAACTCTGCACTTTGGATGTAGGCTGCATGCATATATAAGGAATTTATGAATGTGTGGCAAATATGACAAGCCATCGTACAGTATGTGTCAATAGGACAAATTATTCCATGTGGTGATGATGAGAATAACTCTTGACTTTCAAACGTGTATAGTCAGTGTCAATGCACTGGCAGGACACTGTGACTTGTGATGCCTCACATTTATTGAACAGATAATTCATCTGAAATATGCTAACGCCCCTGACAATGAATACCAGCTAGTAAAGACTGGTTAGCATGACGCCCAGGGTTCAGGGATGCAAGGGGATGCCAGTCCCCTGGTTTTAAAAAAAAGAAGAGGAAAAGTCATCCCCCTTTTAAAATGGCCTTCGGATGAATGTTGTTATATCACTTTCATCAATAATGCAGTACGGTGCAGCACGCCATTGTTACAACCTTCAGTGGCAAGGCGAACACTACATACGTATCTACAACAAGATCGGTGGACTTTCTTTAAAAGGAAAAAGCAGGTAGGATAACCAACGTGAACCAGTGAAAGATGTCTGAAGTTGATGAGGCAGTAAATTTGATTGTCGCATGCCACACTAATTAGGCTGGTTCGTCAGTGAACTAACTGGTTCATGGGTTTCATCTGCGTAGCTACCTTTTTGGCGTCCGCTAAGGTCAAACTGGTGGGTCTTCCATGCCGTGTGAACCCATCATCCCGCTTGGAAATGTTTTACAACTTGACCAACGATGAAGTCATATTAACCGGCAATGCTAACTTTCATTGCTCGTTAGAACTGTTTAAACCGAGAGGTCTGAAGATCGTGACATCGATTAAGGTCATCGAGCTCTTAAAGTCAGTGACTTGCAATCTGAACCTTCCAACTTAGTGAATTTTCATGCTGTGTCTTTGTCTTCAAAATGTATAGCTGTACAGGCTGCCAAAACCAACGCAGCTGCTGAAAAAACAGAGTTTGGATTTTAGAAATTAGCCACAGACAGCAGCTAGAACCACCTACTATTGTGATGTTGGAGAGCTTTGCGCTGAGACTAATGGCTTTTCTTGTTAAACCATCGCTATTCACACTACAGAGACAACTCAGGTTCATATCCCCAGTCCTGACCTCACTCCCTGGGGCCTTGTCATCTGAAGGTAGTAGCACCTGTAAAAGGGGCACAACAGGACTCGGTCCTGGACACAGCTCTCTTTTAAGAGGCCAAAGTGCTGCACATGGTCCACATACCTTACAAGGGTGGTTAGTAACCGCATATTTCCAAACTAGCTTCTACTGTCTAAATTTAGAGCAGGTATGCCTGGCCACGGCACATTTCGTATATAAAACAGTTGTGGTGGCACTCTATTGTCTCCCCAGTCTTTGACTGACTGCCTACAGGATCTCAGCCACCTTCACAATGGTAGGATATCATTCAAGTCTTGCTTTTATTAACGATTTAATAATGACGGACGACCACAAAATTAACGTTACTGATGCGTGCACTGTCAGCTGTGCATGTGGACAAAAAGGCTGTCAAGGTCAATTAATTGCAAAAGCTTAGGACAATGCTAGGTTTACGTACGCAGATGACAGAAACACTACAACAGATTTGTTTAACAGATAATCATCACTGAGCATAAATATTTTAGATCATTGCTGAAATTTGGTGTTATAATCACATTTGACACAACATTGTCTCACACTTGAAAATTCAATTCAATTCAATTCAAGACTTCACAAAGTTATGAAGGTTAAGGTTTGGGTTAAGGGTGGGGTTTGTATCCTTTCTTATGACTTTATTCAAAGGAAATCCAACTAAATTGTGCTGAATCGTCTTCACGTGATTCATCTCATTCAAATTTTTGCGTGAGATCAGGTTTGTTCGACAGGATATGAAAGCATGCTAATATACGGAATGTGAAAAAACCCAACATGGTCTTACACTCGCAACAATTCGCACCACCCAAGTCATAAGAAAAAATACAAAGGATTAGGTTAGGGTTGGGGCGGGGTTAGCATTCATATCTTTTCCTGCTACTTTATTCATGTGAAATTGAATGAAATCCATCCACCCTCGTTGGTTTGAATTTTTACAAATGTTTTTATGAGATTAGGCTGAAAAGACATATGAGAACAGAGTTTTTGGCAAAATGAAAAGGAATATACTTAGGAATATAGAGAGATCTAACATTGCTGAAGACATGAGTTCTAACCTGATTGTTGCTGCAAGCTTAAGTCGCAAAACCATTAGAGTACGAACAAATACAATTTCATATTTTTGATTGACAAGAATTTGAATAAAAATGTTTCATTTCTTACTGCTTTGGAATAGCCTTACTGATACAGTCAATTACAAGATGCTTTCAATAATGCTTTTATCTCTGCTGATGCAGTCACCCAAAAAGGCCAAGAAGAAGGAGTCAGCCAGCTCCAATGTGTTCACCATGTTCGAGCAGTCTCAGATTCAGGAATTTAAAGAGGCAAGAGCCCTTTCCTCATTTCCACACGTCTGATATATGATATTTCAAAACAATACAAACCATAACTCACAGGAGCTATAACCTTAACAGCCAATTCCTTGTCTGAGACCAGACATAGGCTATAATCACGATAATTTACAATTGCACATGATGGATGGGCTCTTAAGACATTAGTCGTAGCACATTTATTTGATATATAGAGAGCAGATGATATATCTGGAATTAGAGTGTTGTAAATGCCTGCAGGCGTTCACCATTATGGACCAGAACAGAGACGGCTTCATTGACAAGAATGATCTCAGAGACACATTCGCCGCTGTAGGTAAATACTCTCCTTTCTCTAGTAACACTTCCATATTCAACTTCCTGTATATGCTGCACTACATTAACAGACCAGAAGTTTCTGTAGATGTTGGCTCAATTGTATTTAACCCATCAGAAGAAGAGTGTTGAGCTAGAATTGGATCATAATAAATATAACATATATGGAAAGAGCAGTCTGTATGCCATGATAAATGGAGATCCATGAAGTCCAACAAAGCTTTTGCTGACATGGAGGTTCTCACTGCGTGTGTGTTTCAAGGTCGTTTGAACGTAGGAAATGATGAGCTTGACGAAATGCTAAAGGAAGCCTCCGGCGCCATCAACTTTACAGTGTTCCTCAGCATGTTCGGCGAGAAGCTCAAAGGTGCATTCCAGCTTTAGCTATCAATTACACATTCATAAACCTAATCCCAGAATATCTAGTCTAAAACTGTCATGGTACAGCTAGCCTAACCAAAAAGGACTTCGCAGGTACTGACCCGGAGGAGAACATTCTGAACGCCTTCAAGATCTTCGACCCAGAGGGAACTGGTGTACTAAAGGGAGACGAGTGAGTGTTTAGCTCCTAGGGCTCTATTTTCATGCAGGCACGAGTGGAACTTAGTGGTATAATGTCGGCGTGTTGCTAATTTGGTTGGGTGTAAGCCAATTATTGTCTGTTCTCATACAGTTACTTTTTTTTATGGTCCGAAATAAAAGCACCTGTGCTGACTATGGTGGATTTTCAAACCAACTTTTCAACTCAAACACAAAATTGCACTAAGGTCACTGCCAAAACAGTATTTTTCTTACTTCGTCCTGTTGCATTTCTTACAACCCGGTTTTGTGGGTGTTCACCACTTATGTCACCCCACTTTCATATAAATAGGCTACTTTACCCAACTACTAACTAAATACAACTGCCTAAATAATTTTTATTTGTAGTAAATAAGAACAAACAACCTAGTTGATGCGTCATTACGCACTGAATATACCGTGATTAACAGAATCCATAAAATGTCTAACAAATCTAATTAAATACCAACCTCAACAAACTTTCTTGCCATCATAGAGACGAGGAATTAGCCGATATAAATGTTATGTCCTAGAGCAGGGGTGTCCAATCTTATCTGTAAAGGGCCGCTGTGATTTTCGTTCCAACCAAGCAGGAGCCACACCTGATAGTTGTTTGAAGGCCAAGATCAACTGATTAAACAGAACCATCGTGGCTCCTGCTTGGTTGGAACAAAAACCTGCAGCCACACCGGCCCTTTGTGGATAAGATTGGACACCCCTGTCCTAGAGACCCACACATGTGAGTGAACACAAACAAAAAAAAGATACAGAAAATAACATTTGTTAACAAGTTCGCTCGAGACATGCGGTCAAACAAATACTTGTTTAATTTAGCTTATTCATAGCTATTGGGTCTTTTTATCTTGTTAAATAGACTTTTCATGATTCTTAGTACTAACACTATATTTATAGTCAACTCATTAGTGATTGTACATTGGTTCTTTAATGTGCTTGATCATAAATACTGTTTTGACTTTCTGATCTTTTATATGTAAAGCACTTTGAGATTTTGAACTCAAAATGAAAAGTACTATATAAATAAAATATATATAAAAAATAATAATAATAATAATAATAATAAAAAAAAATAATAATTATTATTAATAAATAATGAATAAACCCTGATATATTAATATGTGCACATGCTTTACTTTTTCGTGCTCTCAAATTGCTATTGTGAGTTCTCGAATTAAATAAAACTATGGCCATGTTTTGTTTAATTGTGCTCTCATCTAAAGAAAATGTGCCCATGATTTAATAAATGAAATTTAAAAAATTAAAAAATGTGAAAAAATTAAACCACTCTTTGTCTGTTGCTTCTATCAGATTGGTGAACATTTCTGAGACCCGAGATCTTCCACACATACTAATAGTGTGTGTGTAGTGGTGGCAAAGCAGCTACTAGTGCTCTAAACCACATGGACTATTCAAACATTTATGGAGGATTCGAAGCACAACTGAACAACCACCAAGGGCCAGGAATTAAGGTTCTGAGCTAGTGAGTAGAAGATTGTGAGCCACTGTTGGGTCTTGAGCAAGACCATTAACCCTCAACTTCTCAGGTTTTCCAGAATGAATAGACAGAAATGTAATTGTTAAGCCATCATCATCATCAGGGGAACCTGTATTAAATACTACGGTGTTATGGTGAATCAGGATTCTTACCATTTAGCCAACTGACCCATTTCGGCCTCCTCTCCTCGGGCAGGTAGATGCAGAAGTAGTACACCGGTACACCAGACAGTGCAATGGCTACCCCTATGAGGGAATTGACTGTATCACTATAGAGGGGCACGATGACCAAGAAAAGACTGCACACGCAGTAAATGAAGGGAATGAGCAGTGTAAGCTGGAGGAGAGAAGACAGAGAAGACAGAGAATGAATTTAAAAAAAATTAACATCCAAGACCTTAGTAGGACAACTGATTAGGTACCTTGACAGGTCTGTGTCTGTCCGGCTGTGTGACACGGAGGTAGATGAGTCCCGCCACGGACAGACCCACATACAACCAGTAGCTGAAGCTGAAGTAATTGATGAGCTGGAACACGTCTTCCACACATAGGAAGATCAGCCCCATCATACCCTATTAACACAACCGACAGACACCAGTTATAATTGAGATTCTTTAAAACGTTCTTACCTCACGGAGATGAACACTTAGCACTTGAACCCATGAAGAACAAGGTAATCCAACAGGATGGATATTGGAAATAATGACAGAGCAATGGCAAGGTGTTTTATTAGCGTCCTCTACGTAAGATGGTCCATGAAAGACCCGAGTCAGAGACTAGCAGGGTGTGATCTGGATAGGAGAAAAGTTGGCATGATGAGTAGAGAAAATTAATGAGGGATCTCACAGTCATTTGTACTGCAGGGACGAAGTCATGGAAACAGCTATTGTATGATTAACGGGATGTGAAAAGACTGGTAGGAGAAAAGCCCTTTATAACACAGGCAGCCTAACACGGCACAAACATAGCTCTCAAGCAGGGTCTACTGAGGACTGAGTCTTTCGCATGAGCAAAATAGCACTTTTTGCCTTAGTGAGTATGTACTTTTGAGCTACCTAAAAGGGCAAAATACAGGGTGGCGTCTATACAAATAGATTAATTTAGCACCCGCAGCGTGATTAATCGCAGCCTTAAAATCACTTAAGCAACAGAGGTTCCGTGCGCAAATTAATACGACTGAAGGGACGCTATTAAATTTGCGTAAGCCCGTTTCCACCATTTGGCCAAGGTGAAGTAAAACCATTATTTTATTAACGTTTCTCAAAAATAATAAAAAAAGAGATCTTAAAATAATGAGAAAGTGTCTCAAAATGATGACTTAATATTACCGCAGTAAATTTGGTTCTATATTAGATATTCGCCACATGTTCGAACCTCTAATGCCAATAGCATTAGAGAGCATGTGAAAAGGTTTTCTTTACATTTACCTTATAAACAGAACACTCATGTCGACGCACTTTTTTTTATTTTGAACAGTTTTTCAATGGGTCCCACTGCCATACATTGGCGTTATACTTGATGTGCATTTGCGCACGTGTGGTTTCAGTTTCACTCTTACGGGAGTCTCCTTGAGTCCTTGTCACAGCTTACAATTAGCACACGCAAATACCTTATTTAAATGTTGTTTCCTCCCCCTACTTTGCACGCAATTTGTCTTTGTAAATCACGTTGTCACGATCTGTCTCAACGGGGCGGAGGTAGGACACATGCGCAAAACCACTTCAAACATATAATATTTAATATCCGTAACTTTAAACATCGAACATCCAACATCAAACATAAGACAAACAATCAAGGACGAACTGGACGGGGAACATGAGGGCTTAACTAGGGACACTGATTACATACAAACGACACACAGGTGGACAGGATAACATCACGGGACAAGGGCAACTAAACAATCACAACAAAAGCGCGTGGTCGCGCACGTGGCAGCCGTCGCCATGGGTACCGCCACGCTATGTCACACTAACTGCTTGCTAACTAACTGCTTGCTCAATTTATCAGATTGCACACAGATTTAGTGTATGATACCATATACCGTGACCAACAGGAACAATTTGGTCATCGTGGACACATCAAAATATAGTCCCTAATACCGCTTGCGTTTAGGAATCCGCTGCCTAGGTAGACAGCTTTTTAAAAAAATGTGTGTGCCCTAGTGATAAAGCCTTTTCCATTCAGCAGCATAAAGGCTATTCAGCAGCCTAATCATCAAAGGCTATGCTTCTACGTCTTCTAAGATACTTCATTTTGACCAAATCTGAAGCCAACGAATTGCCCTAGGCTCCAGGGGAACCACTGAAGAACCACTCCCTCAACTCTCAACCATTGCCTATTAACATTAACTTATGTCCTTTTACATTAACTCTTCAAAGGCTGAATGGGCAAACAAAGAACGCAAATGCTTAATTCAGTATGCACTCGGACTGCAAGTTTGCAATTTTATATTGTTTAGGAGATTTTCTTTATTGCGCTGATGTTTGCACTCAAGCTA
Organism: Olivaichthys viedmensis; assembly: GCA_028565825.1. Classification (NCBI taxonomy): domain Eukaryota; kingdom Metazoa; phylum Chordata; class Actinopteri; order Siluriformes; family Diplomystidae; genus Olivaichthys; species Olivaichthys viedmensis. The sequence goes on from JAOUQW010000021.1 coordinate 11,337,887, forward strand.
GAAACTTGAAAATCGGGATATTAAGGGTTAGAGGTAAAAACAACTCTGGCTAAAGAGAGCTAGAATAGGATTTCAGTGAACAGATCTGAGATCAGCGTGGCATGAGACTTACGTTGAAGAGGAGTGCAGGGATGGGAGTGTAGCGCTCAGCGTGGATCAGAGACAGGCTGTTGGGGAGGTGGCCCTCTCTCGCCCCTACGAAGAACAACCTGCCACGAGAAGGTGCACACTCAGAAACATGGATGCAGTAAGCGGTGAAATCAGTGTTATTTCTGATGTTCACATAACAGGTTTCATTAAAGATGAAAAAATGGAGATGAGGCAAAAGAACAGAAAGTCACATATTTTATATGTATTTCATATTTTATATGTATTATGTATTGCTTAGTTCTGATTTTACAGGATGGGGTTTATGTGAGTGCCAGCTGGAGTTGATGGTTGAGTCCATTTTGCGTCTCAGTCTCAGACGCTCCCACCATGAGCCATGGAGCATCTGATATCTTTTATACACTTTTCTGGCCACAAGTTTCAGGATCTTAAAGGTTGCAATCTGATTGGCCGTCCGCACTTCACTTTTAGGGAAAACAAACTTTTGAACACCGTGACAAAATGGGCTTTTTTTGGAGCAAGACAAAGCCTCTGGATTGAAAAAAGCTCACGGCATCAAGTCTTTAAAAGTTATTAGAGAGTTTAATTTTGAAACAGTTTGCTGACGGGCTACGGAAACAGGTCTGGGGTTGGTCGTCTGCAATGTCAGTCAAATGTCCTCTTTCGTTTAGTGACGAAAAGTACCAGACTTTCTAGCAATAGCTAGAAGTCTGGCTTGCGAGATCAGCTAGATTGGATGGGAGGTGAGGTCAAGGAGACAACAAATCGTTTCACCATTATTGTACTTTACTTTGTAACCGCTACAGCTCCAATTCTACTCAAAGCCCTTTTATGGGCTCTGGTAATTTTTTTATTCCCTCAATTAAAAAAATAAATAAAAATTCCCTCATCACACGTCTGCGTCTTTTCGCATCAAAATTGTTCGTGCTCAAGCTTGATTTGATGCTAGTTTGATGCTTCTAATATGGACACCAATATTGGAGATGCCAATAGGTTATAGGCTTAATGCGCCAACATTATACTGCTTTAATGTACAGCTAATCAGATATTCCCGCAAATCACCAATGGCATTCTGTATTTTTTTTTATGCCTCTGATTAATCATGCTTGAGTAAACAGGACAAAAAGAAAATGTTTAGTCTTTGTTGACTCAATACTTATGGAACACATTGCAGAAACCCATTCTTGAGATCAGGACTTCGGTTGTGTTCACAAAGACTTTTTGGTACTTGTCAAAAATGTACCTCTTGCCATTGTTTTTAATGAGAATAAAGCACAGACTGACAACATGCATGCTGATGCATAAAAAGTGTGCTCTGTTGTCTGTTGAAAAAGTCCACCAGAGTTGAACTTTAGATGGAGCGTACTCTGACATGGCTATGCTTCAGACGGTCTGGGAGTGACTTCAGTCATTCGTATTGATTTTCTCCTATGGATGCCAAAAATTCCTTGTGAATGTATCCTATACCACTGAGTATAAACAGATAGTCACCTCGAGGCAGCAATGATGGAGGCGTTCAGTCCTCCGTAACAGGACATAGCCACAGTGATGGGAATGACCCAGCTAATGGGTCCCAGAACCTGATTTCCAAAAGTCTGTGGAAGGAGAAAAAGATTTAAGCTGGTCACCTGGAGATCTACGTTCCAACCCTAATCTGCTACATCTGAGCCACTTATTCAGCATCATCTGAAGACCTTGTGTGCATCCCAGAAGGTTGTGTTTGATAGAAGAGTTCATACTGGAATTAATTAATCATTAAATGAATGAAATGTCATTTGGGACGGTGTATATAAATATTGTGTCACAAAGTAGTCAAAGTAAAGAGAGAGAATACAATATTGTAGCTACAATCCAGTGCAAAAGTTTCTATCCCACAAGGTTTCTGGGCAGAAACCTTACAATTTACCTTCAAAAAATGTTATTTAAAAGCTGGATAGGGTTGTTGATAATTTGTCATGATGTTGGATTTTTACGTTCTTCGAAGCTGTTGTCAGACTTGTTGACAAGACAATATTATTTGTTATTTAGTTGCCACAAGATACTAAAATCGAGGTCCCGAAATCTTGATATGTGCTCACACTTTACTGTTTGGTGCTCTCAAATTGATATTGCGAGTCCTCGAATGAAATAAAACCGTGGCCACGTTTTGTTTAATTGTGAAAAAGTCTAACTACAGCTTCGAAGAACGTAAAAATCCAGCATCATGACAAATCCTCAACAACCCCATCCAGCTTTTAAAAAATTTAAGTTAAAAATTAAATGTGGGTGTATCCTGAAACAAGACAACAATCCAAAACATAAGGTAAAGACAACTGAAAAATTATATTAAAAAAAAAAGAAGTTGTCACAACCCTCTCGGTTTCCAGAGCTGATCTGAAGAAGGCAGTGCATGACATCTGGCAGAGTTAGAACAGAAATGTCAAACCGATATGTGCGGAGGGGTAAATATTACACCCGAGAGGATCCTAAAGAGTTTGGAGGCCGTTATAAAGGCAAAAGCAGGGCATACCAGTTATTAGAGAATATTTATAAATCACATTCAAAAAAAGGAAATGCAAACTTTTGAACTGATATTTTGATATCTTCACAATTAACACTTTAAAATGCACTATTTGGCCATTTTTGTTACTTGTGATAATGAAGGAACATCTGTGAAACCTTACGAAATATCTTGTTGCTAAAAATTACATGTCTTCTTTATTATGTCCTAAGGGTATGCAAACTTTTGCACTCGACTGCAATTCAGTAGCTAGCTAATAGGTTAATTAATGCTTCAGATGAGACGTGCTTTATAAATCAACAAATTTGACGGGGAGCATGGGGACACTAAACATACAGGACATCTATTATGCAGGTAACACAGCAAACTAACGGAGTTACCTGAGGTTCAAGTAAGAACATTAAACATTGCATTCTACAGGAACGTAGATCTACAGGAACAGAATTGAAATTGTTTTTGAGTTTCGTACTGGCACGTACCACTGCAACTGCATCACTGGCCATGAAGGAAGGCATGTCCAGCACCGCGTAGTAGGCCACATTCGTCAGCAGGTAAATGATGGTTACAATTGGCATTGAGATGGCAATGGCTACAGGCAAATTCCTGTATAAATAAAAATTCTGAAGTGAAATGTCAATGAAAGGCTAATATTGAACTACTTTACTTTAATCAAAAAATGTGAATGGTAACTGATGAACGACAGAACGTGGTCATAAATGATCAATGTGGGTCATGTTTTATAAAAATATGCCCTTTTTAAAATCAAATTGTCTTTTCATTTATCAAATCAAATGACTGTTTATCACTTACTTTTTAATTCACTCGCATTTCCAATCCATTTTTACTTAACACTACACATGCAGTTTTCTTAAATACAGTTTTATCAATTGTTTTTTGTTACTTTTACCCCTCATAAGATATAGAACATGCCTCTGACCTTATTAGGCCAGGTAATTAAGAGTCAAGTCCAATGTTAGATTATTAGTTGTTGTTTTTTTAACGTTATCAAGGCCCACTCCATTTATTTTTGCATTTCTGAGCTGATGCCTATGGTTTAACAATAATACAGCACAGCAATCCCAGTGGATCTAAGAAAGGGACATGTGTATAGCTTTGAACTAAGCATGCACAATTTATAAGGAGCCAGAATTACACATGCTACTGTCTGAAGAAAATGCAGTTTAATTTCTGTTCGTGATGTGAACCACAAGCAAAAACAGTTGCAGCGTGCACCCCATGAGCATGCTCACAAGAAGTGTGATTTCGAGACCTTTCCGGGTTCACAATCTCTTCTGTGACAAAGTTGAGCGTGTCCCAGCCGGAGTAGGAGAACAGGGCCGAGTAGAGAGCGAGTGCGATGCTCCCGGCCTCCACGGAGGAGCCCTCAAACAAGTTCTCAAAGTTCTGAGTCTTCCCTGTGAAATGGACAGAATGGAGAAAAATGACATATAAGAAAGACAGACAAAAAATTATTTTCACCTTTGAGATAATAAGAACTTTTTACTTGAAGAGTCTTGGTTGGGGGAAGACTATAGAATTCTTTTGCAAAAGTTTTGGCCACATTTTTACCAGACCAGTAGCTACACCGTATTGCTGAGCGCCTCAACACATGTGGAATGAAATTCTGATCAAATAAGTCACCACTCAGCTTTTTCTTCTCCAGCTTCAGCGGCAATCATAAAATAATGGATTTAATTAAGCAATACAATAGTTTTAACTATTAGGTAATTAGCTTAGCTAATGGTAATATTAATTCTAGCAGTTGCTAATTGACGTTGTGTGTCTGGATTCATTTCCGTGAATATCTGCCTCAAGTTTGGGTGAGATGGACGTTCATTTCTTGTTAGCTGCATTAGCCTTGTAGCTCCAGTGCAGAACGAAGGAAGCGAACATTTGACACCAAACATGTCTGCTGATTGACTACATTTGAGGGAAGTGGAAAATAGCGTAAATTCGATTTTTCAAGTTAGGGTGAAATGTAAAAGTGGGATTGGTACATTCCTTCCAGATCACATACCTTGAATTATTTTTACGATGCCGATCACAATGATGAGGATGAGCGACATGATCTTGACATAGGTGAAAATATCCTGGACCAGGGTTCCCCACTTCACATAGGCACAGTTTATAAAGATCAGCATACCTGAGCCGGAAAGGAAGAATCCGTTAAGATAGAGTTAAGATCTTCGAGAACTAAAGATGAAAGGTGAAGCAAGAACCTAGATGAACAAGGAAAAATCATGTGTTCCTCTATTTTCCTATTTTGCTAAAATTCATGCCAGCACGGAGAAAGTGTGTGTGTGTGTGTGTGTGTGTATACACACACACACACACACACACGTCCAGCAGAATGTTTCACTGTTGTTTTGCTCCACTGTGGTATCGATCTCTCTTCTGTTCGTCTCCTTACATAAACCCTTCTGTTACTGCCATAAATCTCAAACTTG
>JAOUQW010000021.1:11346570-11359610 GCA_028565825.1 Olivaichthys viedmensis
ATCTCCCACAGGTGTTCAATTGGGTTGAGAATCTGGTGACTGTGAAGGCCATAGCATATGATTTACATCATTTTCATACTCATCAAATCATTCAGTGACCCCTCGTGCCCTGTGGATGCACTCACTTATTCAGGTTTTTTCCTTTCATTTGTCACTCATCTGTAGGTCTTTCAGTGGCCTTGTATGAAGGACTGTATGTGTTTGCCTTATTTTTAGAAGGTAACTCTGGTGCTGGTAATGTTGCAAGTATTGTAGCACAAATTAAAATATTGTAGCCTATAATAATACTGCTAAAAAAGTGCTTAGTGGTACAATTCATCATTTTAACTGAAAGAAAACAGAGATAGAACATACAAGGTATGAATTAAATACAACTACCATGAGCACTAGGACTTGAAAACGTATAGTGCGTTCACATCATGTTGGAATTACGGTAATGACGAGTTCCGACTTGTAAAAAAAAACTCACATATTTGTCGAACTCATAATTACCAGTGCGGAGTGTAATGTCAGGATTTACCTTGATTTAACTCTGTACAGTTCTAGCACACATTCCATAACAATTTCTACTAATTTCTACTATTAATCATCATCAGTAGTGTGGTGTAGTTTGGCCTTTTTAGCGTGTAGAGTTTAGTTTTCTATTTCAAACCAGTGAAAGATGCTAAAATATGGTATATCGTAGTGGTCAAAGTATCTCTTTTGTAATTCCAACATAACATTTCCCACTGCCCAAGTTTGGTTTAAATACGAAAAAAATAAAAATAAATACTGAGAACTGATGGTTAAATTCCCTGGAAGTGATCTTGATCCCACTCAAATATCAGGGACGCATTGGTTGGTGAGTCAGGCAACTCAGTAGGCTAAAGAATTTTAACTTTAGATTATTAACCTAAATATTACAGGGATAAGATGTCCACCACTTTCTATATTGTGCTTCTTAAACATTTAAAACATAATGGTTTGCTTCACTCCTCTCGCAGATCAACCAGATGTTCCAGATGTTCCCTCTGGATGTGGCTGGTAACCTCGACTACAATAACCTCTGCTATGTCATCACACACGGGGAGGAGAAGGAGCAGGAGTAAGGAGACAAGGGACGAAGCTTTGATTTGTCGTCGCATTCATCAGTGTCATTGTCATTGTCATTACCTTTGTTGCTGGACATGAAGCCTTAAGCATTGAAGCCCAGAACAATGTGTATGTTTTGGTGTCAAGATGGATAAAGACTTTGAACAGTTCACTCTGATGTCTCCGAGTTTGCTAATAATGAAATGAAAAAGGTCAAAGGGGACATTGTGCACTGTACCAGTTAGGTCAAGGTTAAACTGCTAAATGCTATGGTAGCTGTTCTTTACTAGCTTTTATTCTATGCTATTTATTGCATTGTTATGTAAGCATTTTGGGGTGAAATACTCTTTTTCAAGTCAAGTCAAGTCAAGTCAAGTCAAGTCAAGTAGGCTTTTATTGTCATTCCTCCATATACCTCGTATACACTGGAACGAAATGTCGTTTCTACAGGACCATGGTGCAACACGCAACGATACAGCAGCACGCTATACAGTACAAATACACGACAGTGAGGACGAGTGCAAATATACACTATACAATAAATACACAGGACAATAAATATACATGACAATAAATACACAGGACAGTGCATGCTAACTAGACAGGACAACAGAACAATATTGAAGAATGGGGTAGCCTGTAAACTGTCTGTAAACAATATTTGACTGGGGAAAGTGTTCCAGTAGCAGCAGGATGGGGAAAATGTCTATTAGCAGCAATGATAGCATTATCTCGGAGGGCATAATACTGTCCATGAGAAAAAGCTCTGATAAAAGTGCAGGTGTGAAGTGACAGTCAACGAGGTGACAAAGTCAACGAAATCAACAAAAGCATAACTTCGGAGATATGTTTTATACCTTTTATTAAATGACATTACATTTTTTGTGTGCACCAATTTACAAAGGAACCCCGACAGACGGCCTTCAGATCCATTTTTATAGCCACATCAGTGCCAAATCAACCTGATATCAGAGTGCAAAAAATTGTAAAACTGTCTGAATACAAGGCAAAATACACTAACAGTCATGACCCCATACAGTCTCCAGTACGTCAAAGTCAAACAAAATCAAACAAAATCCGTGTGGCGCCACAGTTTATTGTCAAATAATATTATTACTGCTACTAACTACTGTAAAACAGCAACCTGGGTAAATAGTTATTTATTGAACTGGCAGTGTAACACTGCTAATCAGCTACTGATCAAAGAGAAAATGTCAACTTAAGGTTGTTATTCTGTAAAATCCAACAGGTTACAACAGTCAAAGTAAACCAATAATTCAAATATATAACAGTTACAAGAACATTTTAGCTAAAAAAAATCGTAGTAAGGCATTGAATAAATGGTTGGAAAAGGGGCCCTAATGCATGGAAGTGAATACAAACTGCTATCTTGTCTCAATGCTAATGGAGCGTAAATGAGTGAGACGAATGTTATCTGGGAACCCAGCTTTTGAAAACTAACATTAGGCTTAGAAGACAGGACAATCCCTTTACAGCAGAGCAAAGAGTCAAAGAGACGTGTTCGTTATCTTAGAGGAAATACCCTATTAATTTCACTTCTACAGAGCCAGCTGTACTCTCAGTAAACATACGCGGGAGAAAAGATGGGTCTACCGTGGCAGAGAAGAAAAGCTGGAGTCCAACTGATATGTTTGTTACAGTTACTCACACAGCAGGGCGAGAAAAACAATACAAGGGAAAACAGAGAAGAAGTAAAGGCAGGACCAGAGGGGAATCAAAGCCACGGTTGCAATTTAGCTGACACAAAACATCCTACCAAATTCGAACAAGCTGTTTTCAGGGTTGGAGAACAAAAACAATAGGTGGCCTGGCTGTTTTTTTTTTTTTGTTGCTGCTGCACCTGATCCAGATGTTTCTTGTTTGACGGTGTTTTATTTGGAGCTGCCTGGCATGCGGGACCCTCATTTGTTCCGTGCCGTCTCACTACAGCCTTAACAAGCTCGAGAACTGAGAACAAGCCCGAAGGATGGCTGACGAGCCATCACCAGGTGAAGTGTGAGCCTGTCTACGAGCGTGTGTTTACTGGGTATGAGTAAGAAAGAGCGGGTTGCAGAGACAGCAAGACGACAGGATGTAATTTAGCCGCGCGTAGTCCATAACCTTCAAATATCAGACCTTAAATCAAAAAGAGCACGCACACGCATAAAAAAACACTTTCATGTCTTATTAGAAAAGGATACACAAGTTTCCCTGTGAAAATTGAACAGCAAAACAATTTCCTTATTAATGAAAAGTTCTTGATAGTGCTGTTCGCCCAGGCTTTCACTAGATTATTAATACCAGCAATGAATGACAGCTACACTGAATCACTAGCGTGAATGTCAAACACTCCTCCTCTTTTGCTGGCCAGTGTGGAAGTAAGAAGAAGGAAGGCGCAATGATTCGGCCCGTTTGATCTTCAGTGCAGGTAGAGGAAGAGTATCTGACAGGCTGTCCAGTCCAGAACCGGCCTCAGCTGGGTTCTCTAAACACACACACATGTACGCAAAGACACATACACACATAGATATTAAGACAGTGGTGCCTAGCTCTGGTCCTGGATGGTTGGAGTACAGCACAGTTTGGTCATTTCCCTGCTTTAACACACCTTATTAAACTCATTGATTAATGAACAGGTGTTGTAGGTCAGGGGTCCTTAAATGTTTCGCAGCCAGAGACCCACTTCAGTGTAAAATAAATAAATAAATCATGGACCCCTTTATGATCACAGCACAGATTAATGTTATGATACAACTATTCTAATATTTATAATCATATTTATTTATTGGAGCCATTTGAGGTTTCTTATCATTTTTCACCCACATAACCCAAACACTGTGTTAAAAGATTCAAACCATTTTCTATCATATTAACAGTACTTTTCCTAGTTAAAATTGCAGTCAGATTAATGTTGACATTATTCATGTTTTTGTTTTTATGTCATCATTTAAAGCCCATTCATTTCAAGTGACCAGTCAATTAGGCTTATAACTATCATAACCAAATAATAATAATAACATCCTTTGGGCTCCACCATCATCACTTCATTAATAAAAATCATAATAATAAAACCGCAGACAGCCTGGCTATACGTCACAAACCCCTGGGCGTTCCCCGGCCCCCACATAATTGCACTTTGAGAATCATAGTTGTAGGTGTTAGAGCAGGGAAATCGCAACTGTGCAGTTGTACAGTCTTGTCTTAAACTTTTTTTTTTGGTTCCACAGCAACAATTTGTTGAGTTTAAGACAAAGGGAACCAAATATATATGAGGAATAAGTCCAATCCTGAAATACACTTCATTAGTCCATGAAGTTAATCAATTTCACAAGTAAAAGAAGCATTTTCTTCTCCAAACAGCCAATGATGGCTGAAATGAAACAATATTTTCACTGCCAATAATTGAGATAATAACTTGCAATTTATATAACAGAGTATCAACGGCAGCAATCAGTGGCTGATAGTATTCTCCCTTTGAGGGAATCCACAACATCACCTTACGGGCTGTTTCTTGCTCGAGTGAAGTTTGTTAGATGGAAACCTGAGGATTCGAGTCGACATGATTGTAGACATCAAGAGCAAAACTGTCCATTATAGCTATCTGATGTAAACAGCACTTTAGGAATAAAATATAACAACTGATGTCTTTAAATCATTTTTTTTTTATGGAGAACTACTCTATTTATACATTACAGCTGACGTAACATCATTATATTATTTGGTTCTCAGTTAATTAGCATGCTAGCTATATAACAAGCCAGACAGTTAGCATGGTAGTTTGTTAGATATGACTATGTGCACAGTTTAATGGAAATAAACGGCACAGGGTGAGAAAAATTGTGTCATATACATTATACTTTGACTGCATTCGATTTGAAAAATCTGCCCCTTGTGCTGCAGGTGTTCACTCGTGTCACATAGTTGATATTCACTTTCGAGTCATGACAGGAAGCCAAAGAGGGTGTATAATGAAACGCTGGGCAGATCTCAATTATCATGACAAGGCAACAATATCAGGTGTATTTGATATATTGGGGGGGAAACCATTCCACAAGTTGAGTCTCATACCCATTAGGAGACCAAACTGATGGACACTTGAGTAACGGTTAAGGGAGAGTGAATAAGTACAACGTCCCCATTACCGTGGATGCCAATCATGTGCTCCAGAATGAGGACTCGCTCAGCCAGAATCTTCAGAGCTTCTCTCAGCTGCTGAACTCCTTCACCCTGCAGTCAATTCAATACATTTCAGTCATATGTGATGGTACAAACACATATCAAATCCAGACTTGAGCTAAAATGCACTATGGGGCTTTTTCATTGAAAATCTCTTTTTAATTCAAAGACTTGACTCAAGAAACCTTGAGATAACAGGATGGAAGGAAAGCTAGCGTGGGCCATTTAGCATGATCAAACTTACAAAATGTTGACTGGCATTTACTCAGTACTACCACCATTAGCTTTGCTTTAGGTTCAGATCAGTACTAAAGGATATCAGTGGTAAAGCATCTCACGTCAGGCAGGCTCTCTCCTGGCTCTCCCTTCTGCCCCTTGACACCCATTAGACCCTGTGAGAGGACAAATCGAAGAAGACGTGGATTGAGGATCATGCCAAAGAATGTATGACATGTATGAGTTTGTGAACACAAGATACACTTACAGGCTGGCCTTGCTCCCCAATTAATCCTGGAAGACCCTGTACAGACAAATATTTACAAAAAAATAAAATAAAATACATCTATACAAAATAATGCCCACTATTTATGAGTCATTTACGTGATTATCTGCTTATATAAAACCACACCCATTATCAACAATATTAGGACAGAGAATGATCAAACTCCTAGTTTTAATCAGGTGTATTTTAGGTGTTTCATTTTCCAAGTTAATAAAACTATCCATCTAGAAAGTGTGTAAAGTGTGCCAAAATGTTCCTTTAACTCGAAGAGCAAAGTTAACCTCATGCAACCCTCAAATCACCTTGATCTAAACTTAGCAGAATCAGCAATAACACTGAGCTCTCTCAGTTATGGAGTGTGTGTGCTGATGAACATTGCAGTCTCGGTGTGTGTCATATGAAAGATACATTTATAACAGTTAATGATTCAATAGAATACAATGTAGAGCTGTTTACATGCAAGAAAATGCCATACAGTACGTGTAATACATCAGTACTGTGCTAACAGTTTACTGGCTCCAGTGTTGTGCAGACATCTGATTCAGTAAACAGTTTGATTAAAATTTTTAAAGAAGCAGTATTTCTAAACGTTTCTAAATAATAGTATACTAACATATGCATGAAATAAAAAAGATACGCATGTGGTATCAGACTTTACCGATACAGAGACACCTGTATAGATTCAGTCGTGATTGCGTCCTAAATTTTGCCTGATACACGCTGAGACCTGGGCACTGATTCGAATCAATGACTCCTTACAGATCTACTGCACGTTCTCTCTCCCCTCTTCTACAAATCACAGACTGGTGGAGGCCGCCTGTGTCATTTTCAGTTCTTTCTACAAGCAGATCAGTCGATAGATTTACCCTTGTGCACTGATCTTGCCCATGTAGGAGGATGAGATTTTTTATAGAGTGCGTGGAAATCAAAGCGCTGATTGATCCTCGCAACATAAGGGAGGAGGCTGGTGGTGGGCCGTACCAATATGAGAATTATTAGCTGAATTGGACACCTTGAGAATAAAAAAAAACACTTCCCCAGGGGAGAATTCTGTTCCAATGGGGTGAGTGAGATACAAAATCGGTGACAATGTTTTGCTGGCGCAAAAGAAGCGATTGCTTGAAGTATTTTATGCTTTAGTATGCTTTTATAACATGCCAAATGATCTAGTTACATTCAGAAATAGCTGCTGGCTGAATATCAGATGAGATCTTTGTTTACACACAGCGATACAGCTAACACAGCTTTAGAGCTCAGTTGCAGCAGCATCATGAATCCAGGATAAACTGTTCAGAATGAACAAAATCCTCAAAAATCCTCACGTGTGTAAGAAATGGCTTACACCATAAACACCTGCCATCCTGACTGGCGTTCAAATTGTGTTTGAGATCACATGAGCGATCATGATGTTTCAGGACTGATTAACATGCAGTATAATGAGACATCTCACCCTTTCACCTGGGTCTCCTTTATGCCCTGGATCTCCAACTCTGCCTGAGAGACCCCTCGACGCCTGGACCACACACACACACACACACACACACACACACACACACACAGCCAGGCTTAAGGTGTATCCTGCTACAGCAGCATGATGCATTAGCAAGTGTAAGTATTTGCAAAATATATAATGAAGCAAATGTTGTTTTTCTTTACAACTTGCTTTTTATCATGTTTTTATCCTTACTCTTTTGTTTTGTCTGTTTTTTTTCATTTATTCGATGTTTGTCTGTTTGTTCAGATTCTGTTGAGTGTCTTCATAGACAATGTTCAGTCATATTAAAGGAATGATTAGGTGAAAAATCTAATGTAGCTAACAAGTAATGGAAGTCTGTCTCACCCAAAATCAATTACAGTAAGTCACACTGTGTCCTAAACCACATCAGCAAGTCTGTGTGACATCACTGAAGAGATGGATGCGGTTTGAAGCAGATATTTACAGAAAATATTTAGGGTGAGATAGGCTTCCATTACTTGTCAGCTACATTAACTTGATAGCTCCGGTACAAAACAAAAGCAACAAACATATCTTGGCTGATCGACGACACTTAGAGTAAGGGGAACATTGTGTACATTTGATTTTTCACTAAACCACTCCTTTTAGATGGACAAAAGTGTTCTGCATCTGAATTCAGAAGATCATCCAGTGTGAGCATCTACTTACATCTTGTCCAGGCAAACCAGGGATGCCAGGAGCTCCAGCAGGCCCTGGGGGGCCTTAACAAAGACAGGATATTCAATGTCAAAAATTAGAGTTATATTTGTATGTTATATACTAACAAAAATGCTTTTGACTAAGGAGGATTCTTTTTGGTTTACATGTGATTAAAAAAAAAAGTTTTAAGTTACCGAAAGGACCTGGTGGGCCTGGAGGTCCTATACGTCCTGCTCAGAAACAACACAGAAACAGTCAACATTAATACCATCTAATTGTGAACCTTGGTGAGTCTCATTTTACACAGATCTTCACCTGTAACATTAAGAGAAATCCGATTCAATCGTTCCGCTATATTCTGGGTGTCCTCACTGTTAACTTTATCTCCATAGCATGGTTTTTAACAAAGGAAAGCTTTAGGAGCAAGAGAAGGACAGAAAAATAAACTTCTTGTACTGGTGTTCCATTAAGTCTTAGAGCTCAAACTCAACACTTCCTTCCAGGTGTATGAGTAAGTGTGTGTGTGTGTGATGCATTGGGGAAAAACTGGCCCTTGCAGTCCCAGCGCCCATTACCAGTCAGCGGCAGTCATTACTGTACACAGAGTCATCGATTGAGATCCAGTGACCTGCCAAGGAATCCGTTCCAAAACACACTAGGGTGAAAGTCATGTCGTTTTAGTCCTGGAACTCTATTTGGCCTGGTCTCGTAGGGACACGGAAAGGGACAGCTGTCCTAAACAGACTCGCTCTCCCCACTTTCTCTATGAGGTTTAGCTGGAATCGGGCCCACATGCTGTCGGCAACTACCAGTCACATGAGTGAGTAAGAAGGGGAGATGAACGATGTCACACAGTGGAGGTGAAATGTGTGGGCCACATTTAGAGCGGTTATGCCACTAAGTGCTCGAGAGTGTTCTTGCTTTGTACAGTCTATCTGTGTTTATTGACAAAATTAAGTGTCCTACAGCCAGGGGTTGTAACATATATGACTCGGAGATAGTTAGATGTATTTTTAAGTATTTTATTTAAGCCTTTCTGAAAATCTGTCATAATCCAGGTACTGGACAGTCCTCTTTCACCACGGCCACAGAAAATACTCTGGCAGGTAGACGTCCAGTAGATCCGGTCAAAAGTGTAATCACAATTCAATCGCACATGTTGGAATTTAACAATGACAATGAGCCTAAATAACATATAAGGCTAGACCCATGTTTATGCGTTGCTTAAGACAATTGCCTTCATTGTCAAGTTGCTAAACGAAAATAAGAAATATAAATAATCCAGATCGTAAATATTTATAAGCCAACAGGGAATGGAAATATTTTTCATAATTAAGCAACAAGAACAGAGCAACATAATGGGGGGTGGGGGGACTAGAAAGTTGCCTCAATGGAATGACATTGAGGAACATGAGTTTTCGTTATAGTGTTCTTTGCCTCCACCTTATCCAATTTTCTGTTGGGAACTTTCGTTGCATGTCATCTCTTTTTTTTCTTTACCCCAATTTTCTTCCAATTTAGTCGTTGCCAATTCCCACTCACTAGTTAGTTCTCCCCAATCAACACAACAGCCCTGAATCTGGGAGGGCGAAGGCTAACACGTGTTTCCTCCGAGACTTATGAATCCAGAACTGCTGCTCATGCAATGTCATGATCTTGGAGGGGAGCGCTAACATCCCTCTTCTGTATATATGAACTAAAAGACTCCCACAATTGGCTAGTGTTGCTCTGATTGACAGGGGAAGAAGGTCGTGCTTCCCTCCCAGAGAGCAGTGCCAATTGGACTCCCAGCCATGGATGGTAATAGCAATGCCAGGATAAGGAGATCTCCTGACGATAGGACGAATTCTTTCACCGTTGCGCCACTCGGGATACGCCATTGGGCGTCATCTCTTAAATCATCCAAAGGTACAAGTCAGACAAGGTTAACACAGGCACATCTGAGTTTGAATTCCTGATACAGGTAAACAAAGTCAATACCAGAAACCACTTGAACACATGGAGAAACTAGGAACTAGGAAAACTAGGGACCCAGAAGCTCAGGGAACACTAGAGACATGGTTATTACTGTAGTAAACATATAAGACTTTGCAAAGGAACACTAACATGACAGGGACTATAAATACGCAGGCTGATTTGAAATCACAATAAGACACAGGTGAGACAAACTAGACCAGAAATGAGCCAGAGTAGGAACGTTCCGCACAACACCGGAAGATTCTGTCACTTCAGTTTGGTATCTTGCAGTCGATTGCCTAGTTTCTAGTGTTGAAACGTGTAGTCATCATCTATTTATACATGCGATATAATGAGCCCCCAGACCGTCGATGGCATGCGTTGCACTATGTGTGAAAGGGGCGCACAACCACATTCAATCGCACACCCCTCCTCTCCCTCCCGTGCCTCTGAAGACACAGCAGGAGGTTTCTTCTTGTCGAACGTCTACTCTGAGCCTCAGCACTCAGTTCTGCCTCCAGCCTCAGGGGAAATGAACCAACACAACCCTCCTCCCCCTGCTTTGAAAAAGTGCAAAGCTGCTCGAGGAGGTCGGCCGGTCTGGCAGCGTCCCTCTGGAACCAATTTCTGGAGCTCTGGCGGTCCAGGGGGGGGGGGCTGATTTGGGGGGGCAGAGCGTCTCGCCCTAGCCTTTTACACACGGCTGCTCTTTGGCACTGAGCTTCCAAAAGCAGACGGCAGCGCTGACAGCTTACAAATTAGAGCTGATTTGCGCCCGAGCCAGAGGCCTAATCAAAAACAGCTCAGCTCAGCCAGACTAAGCGCAGGACTCTGCTGTCCCCTGCTGGCTCCTCCAGAAAATGCTGAAGGCATATTTATTTTATTTCCTTTTTTTATGTCCAAGACATGACAGTTTTTTGGACATATTCGAGAAAAACGTTAGGGTCAGAGAACAGGTTCAGCCATTGTACAACACCCATTGAGCAGTTGAGGGTTAGGGGTCTTGCTCAAGGGCCAAACTGTGGCTCTATGGAAGTTCTTGGATCTGAACACATAACCTTATGGTTACTAGCACAAAACCTTAACGGTTTTGGAATTTGACCTTGCAACTATCAGGTGACTAGCACAGAACTAGAATGGAGATCCGTGGAAAAATCCATGGAAAGTCCTTTGCATTCTATGGAAATAGCCCTATGACACTAGAGCAGTCTGAAAGCCTTCTGTACACATAGTACTAATTACGAAGCAAACAAAATGACACTGTTCAGTTAAAAACAAAGAAAACAAATGTTGTACAACTCATTCAATAGGGTCAGAATAATAGTGGGTGATGTAAGAAAATTAGTCTAATGTAGGAAACAAACGAGCAGAAAAAATAACACCTGGTCTCACTGCTTTTGATAAACGACGTCGGACGACGTCAATGGAGTCTAATATTTGTAATAAAAACAACATGTACTCAATAAAGAACAAGTTTTATAACTTCAAATTAAGAATCTGATCTGGGCAGCTTTAGTTCTGAACCAAATAGTCGAACCAAAGACTTGCCTCAGAATACTGTAGGGCGTACGGTAATCTCTGAAATACCTTACCGAAGCTGAGGTCTTCTGATAACTGCTTTTGAGACAGATCTCAAGTTATTCAGAACTCCACATTGGGCGCATGGTTTCATCTGTCAGAGGGCACAATTTCCTTTAAGCATGCCAAAAATCTCCTCTCAGTGTGATGGAGAGGAGATTGCGCTAAAGATTTAGCATGGCAGAAAGGTATGCTGTTGAATATGGAAATTATAATCACCGCACCGTGGTTTAGAGTCACGGAACAAATGTGCCTCAAAACAATGCGGTTGCTCTTGGCAATCATATTGCACAAGGTAAATTATGTGAAACGATCCTTGACAACATCTGTAAGAAATTGGGTGTGCATTTATGATTATGTCGCTGAGTTTTTTTATTGTGGAGTTTCCCCAGTGTACTTGTTTAGTGGAAACTGGGAACATATTTGTAACAAAAAAGACCATTTGTGGTCTATGGTTTTACTGTTAAACTATTTACTTCAATTTGTATCTGTAAAATGATTCTCTTGACTCATTTGAGTTGCTGTTACTTGATTCATATGTCACATACGTATACATTATTGTAACAAAATGTAGAGTAACTGAAGACAGTCATGAAATCTATTAATCATTTTGTGATTTCAGTGAAATCAGTTAGTAGGCATTAGCACTTATATTGTGATATATATGTCATTTCAGATTTTTCTTTTGTTAATTCTTGACACTATCTTACCATCTGTGGAAGCATGCAGCTTACATTTAGACAAATGCTAGGCCATATAAGATCTACAATTCATCCCTATCGTCTGCTATATCATTTACTTGTGTAAATAAGACATAAAAGTAAAGACTCTTCTCAAAACACTACTTTTTATTTTCCACAGTGCCGGAGTCTGGATGCTTGTCCCATAGTAGAAAGTGACTGTACTTGTGTTTCAATCATGAAGACATTTTGTCCCTTATTCAGTGCTACTGAAAGGTGGGAAATCCCCGCAGTAGAACTGATGAAGCCCCTCGGAAGAGTGGCGAAATGTCTTCATGACTGAAAAACAAGTCCAGTCTCCAAATTGTACTGCTGCGAGGCATTCTTGCCTGAATGTAAAACCATAAGCATAATCACTGGTGAACCCACTCACCTGTTTCATCTGGACTGATAACCTGAAATACATCCCCCCTTAGCGGGATAGAGTTGGGCAGGCCCGGTTGTCCCGGGGGGCCTGGGCGCCCTGGAAGACCAATTTCGCCTGGAAAGCCTCTCTCCCCCTTTGAGCCTGCGAACAGTATAACTATTTATAGACAATATCACAATTGCAATACATATACATTACTGTGCAAAAGTCTTAGGCACCCTACATTTTTTATATAAACTCTCGGATGTTTATTTTAAGTCTTCTGCATTAGTATGTCAATAGAGAAGAGCAAATTTAAGATTTAAATGTAATTTTTATAGAGACATTTTTAAATAAATTAAAAAATTGAATAAGGTGACATTAAGTAAAAGACCACTTTTGAGATAAAAACATAATGAAGGCTGTTCTGGGATTTTACCTGCAGAGATAGAAGCAAGTGAGAGCCAAAGTTCTGCAGAAGAACTGTGGCAAGTTCTCCAAGATTCTTGGAACAAC
>JAOUQW010000021.1:11362332-11375964 GCA_028565825.1 Olivaichthys viedmensis
ACAGTGTGTCTAAGAGAATTGATGCAGTTTTAAAGGCAAAGGCTGCGAAACACCAACACACTGATTTGGTTTAGTTTTTTTTACTGTTTACTGCTTTTATAGTACTTTTTTTTTTTTTTTTGAAACTTTTCATTTCATTTTTTGAAAGCATATTTGCTCTACAGAATTTCTTTACAGGTGCCTAAGACTTTTGCACTGTGCTGTATAATTAACGTAATAAAACACACTCATGTTATATTAAACGCACTGGTGTCAAAATTGTTGTTCATAGAATCAGTATTGTAATGAAAATTTCTATTAACCCCCTGTTTTCCACCGTTCCTGCTTCAGCTCTGCCTTGTCCACACCCCCTGATCGTTGTCATTGTATATACAGCCCTTGGTTTGTGTTCTATCCTTGCAGTGTTTTGCATGTGTTTCCACTACAACTTTAAGTCTTGTGACTCATTGCGCCTCTTGTTTCCATGTCCTTAGTTCCTTATGTCTTGTTTTCTTAGGTTCCCTAGTCTATATTCATCTTCTGTTGGTATTGACCCAGTTTGCCAATTTTTTTACTTTGATTATGGATTTAGCTGTGTTAACACTGACTGCCTTTTCTCCGACTATGACTCTTGGAAAGGCTTAAATAAATACACTCAGTATTCACACCACATTTGACTCCCTTTTGATTCATGTACTTCAACTCAAAAACCAATAGGAATGAAGGTTGTCAACCCTTGACAAGCCACACACACACACACACACACACACCTGCCATCAGGATGATCCCTGAGCATGGGAAGAGGTTTTGTGTGTCTATATCTATAAATATTATTTATTTTGTGTAATTTACTCACATTGACATGAAGATAAGATATATTGAGTATATAAAAATATATTCAAAAAGGGGCATCCATTGGTGAACAGAACATGCGGGGTAAAGACAATCTGTGTACAGACACACCAACATACTCATTTATATCACATAAAACAATGGATAATGATTCTTACCTGTGGGTCCTGGTCGGCCTGGAGCACCTGTCTCTCCTGCAGGTCCAGGAGGTCCCGATGAACCAGGTGGTCCTATTGGCCCTGGAGGGCCCCTTGTCCCTGTACACAAGTGTAGAGCTTAATCTCACACTGAAAATATGAGAGAAATCTAACCTTTAATTGAAGTAAATTTATTCAAAAGAAAATTTAAAAAACCTTATCCAAATATATATATATATTTTAACAAAATCACACGTATTACAATTATTGGCACCACTAGAAATTCTTATGAACAAAATGTAACTGAATCATGTTATCCATTTATATTTGACTGTTTTTGGTTCAACTGAGTGTTTAGGAACTCCTAAATGGCCATCCAAGACTTCCTGTTTCACTGGGGTATAAATATGAGGTGACACAGAGGCCAAATTCCCTTAGTCATTCATCAACATTAGAGAATACATAAATAAAAAATTGCTTTTTGGCAACAAACACTCAAGGTGGGTTTGGCAAAAAAAGAAGGATGGTTCTACAGAAAATTACCTAATCCCCACTGTTAAGTGGAGGATCTGTGATGTTGTGGGGCTGTTTTACCTCCAAAGGCCCTGGGAACCTTGTTAGGATACATGGCATCATGGACTCCATAAAGTACCAGGAGATTTTAAATAAATATCTGGCTGCCTCTGCCAAGAAGTTACAACTGGGTCATGGTTGAATCTTCCAACAGGACAATGATCCAAAACATACATTCAAAATCCACACAAAAATGGTTCAATGACTACAGAATCAAGCTTTTGACATGGCCATCCCAGTCCTCTGACCTAAACCCCTAAAATCTGTGGGGTGAGCTGAAGGAGAGTCCATAAGAGAGGACCTAGGACCCTGGAGGATCTGGAGAGATTCTGTATTATTAAATGTTACAGAGACATATTTGTAAGTCATTAAAGAACGTAACCTATTCAGTAATAGAACACTTTTTAGATAAAAACAGTTGATGCAGTTTTAAAGGCAAAGGCTGCTCATACCAAAAACTGATTTGTTTTAATTTTTTAACTGGTTACTGCTCTTTATAGTATTTTTTTTATATTCAGAAATGTTTAATTTCATTATTTTTAAAAGCATTTTCGCTTTACAGAATTTCTTTACATCTGCCTAAGACTTTTGCACAGTACTGTATATATAACTTTGTTAGAGAAATCAGGCTTAGTATATCTATTATCTATACACAGAAAAAAAGGGTTCTTTAGATAATTAAGGGCTTTTACTTGGAACTTGGAACAGTGGATTAACTGAAGGCTAAAGCAAACCCCTAAGTAGATTTTTCACATATCTGTTATTTATGGTACCACTTTTTTTTTTGCCAACTTCACCTTCTACATTTTGAGGAACGATTTCACTCATAACCCATGCCATTTTCTCAAGCATATTTAGTTCCAAAATAAGACAAAACAAACCATATACTATCTGCAGTAACTTTAAAGTCAGACGAATATCTGAAACAACTGCAGACGCTATTCTGCCAGACTTCCAACATAAATTTTTAAGTTGGATTTGCGCGACACTGTTAATGTGGAATCACGAAATATTCTCACAGCCTGAAATGTACCCTATCTAATTCATCCTCCTAGGCCATATGTCCATTGTGTTATAGTATAGAACAGCTTTTGTACTGCCTCATTGTGGGAGTTTACCTTGAATCTATTAAGCGGATTTGACGCAGTGAAACCAGGACATGGAATGGGTTGCCAGATTAAGCACTGGACAGGCCCACACAGATGTAAATAGGAAATATGATGCAAAAGGACTTCATGGGATAATGACATTGTATTTGAAGTTGAGATTTTAATGGAAATCCAATCTCCACTTGTAAAGAGAATAAAGTTCCACTGAAAACAATAGCATGCTCATTAGTCTGTTGCATGCAGCTTTACAATGGAATGGTGCTGAATGTTGGATTTGTGGGAACAGATCAACTTGTTTTCATGGCAGTTCCATTACTGCATACCATACAGAAGAGCGTGTTCATTTGGAAGCCACATGTGCTAGCATCTCTAAAAAGCCTGAGATTTTGGTATAACCAATAATAATAGCCAACAGGACTGGTTTGGGATTTAAACAGATTGTCAAATAATAAAGTTTATCGGTTAGCCTTTCAAGAATATGTATCCCTATAATAGTATCCCTACTTTTTATACTTTACCTAAATGTCCACCTTTAGTTTAAAAAAAAAGTCCAAGTAGTACTAAGACTTGTATTACAATCTTAAAGATGTCTCGCCACTACTCAGAAGGGCTTCTTCAATTCTTAAAAAAGGGTTCCCAAAGGGTTCTTTGATTTGGGTTCTGTTTGGTGAAACCTTCTCTGAAAGAGAAACCCTCTGTTGTAGTGTTCTACATAGAACCTTTAAGCATTTCCCCAGAGAGACAAACCAAAGAGCCTTTTAGAGTACTAGATGAAACCTTTTTTTTCTAAGAGTGTATTGAGTGGTGGCTTGACTTACCACTACTGACATTTATTCACATTGCATCTATTTTCTTTATCCAATGTAGGACAGAATCCAATCCAAGCAAACTGAGCAGTAAGTGGTTAAGTGCCTTGCTCAACGGCCCAATACTCTCAGGCTGTCCAAGGATTTGAACTCGCTACAGTCCAGTTACTAGCATAAAACCTTAACCGCTGATCTCTCACCTCCCAAACTATATATATTTGCATTTAATTATTTGGCAGAGACTTTTTGTAAAAACCGACCTACAAGTGGGTCAGAATCTTAACCAAGCATAAAGCTGAGTAGTTGGGGGTTAAAGGGCTTGCTCAAAGGCCCAATAGTGGCTCTCTGGCACTCTTTACAATCTTCTGGTCATTAGCACAGAACCTTAACAGCTGAGCCTCCACTACCCACTTGACACTCCTTGGCAATTCTATTACCTAAATGACTGAAACCTTTTACAGGAAAAAACTTTTCCATTGTATAAAGTGTAGGGCAAGAAATGTAGAACCATTGCTTATTAGTACTCTTACTCTGACCTGCATTCTGATATTCACCTGAGACTTTTAAAAAGCAGGTGAGAATTTTCAAACACAAGACACTTTTTGGCAACTTGAGGTCGAAAGAAATATGAATATACTTTATTCATGTCTCTAACCACCAGCAATTATATACTCAACATGTCCTTACTCCTCCACTCCATGTATGTGGCCACAAATCTCAGGGAGGCTCTCTTCCCGGGGTGACACTGGTCTGAGTTAAAATGAGGGATTGCTGACAAAAATGATGGCAGGTAATTGGCTCACCTGGTTGCCAGAAAGAAGGGGGTCCCATAGGGGTGGGTTTTGGTGTCTCTACCTCATTGTCTGTTGATCTCTCTGGCAAAGTATTGGTGGATGAAGGCTGAGCTCCAGCCTTCTGCAACAACTTGATCTAAAACACAACCAAACACACACAAAAAAGTCCCAAAACCCTTTAAATATTAAGATTCCAAATACTAGCATAGAAACTTTACTGCTGATCTCCCACTGCCCACTACACATTTACATGTATTCATTTGGCAGACACTTTTATCCAAAGCGAACTACAAATGGGCCAGAATCCAATCCAAGCATAGATCTGAGCAGTTGAAGGTTAAAGTGCTTTTATATTACACCCATTTTAATTTTTCCATTTCTAAATAAAACTTTAGAGAAAGTTGTATTAAAACAGCTAAATGATCCACACGAGAAATTGCAGTCTGGTTTCTGATAAGGTCACTGTACCGAAGAAAGAACTGGTTAAAGTACTAATGGGTCTGAGACTAAACATTGATGTCAACTGATTAAAATAAACTCCTTAAACCGCCTTAAAATGGTTTGGGGAAAAATAAGTATCATTTGTCTTATTTAACTGGAAAGCAGTAATTTACTATTTTAGAAGCCCGTTTCTTGGTATACCTCAGGGCTGTGTACTGTCCTCTTCTATCATGGTTGTTACTTTAAGACCGAATCATCTGTGAGCATGGGGCCGGATGATGCCAATACTCTAAATGAGTCAGTAAACTGTCCTTATAATAGAATACATTCAACAAACACTATTTGAAAAAAACAAGTAAAAAAATATATAACCGAAATTCTGAAGGCGGTACAAAAAAAGTAATCTTAAATTATAGTAACATACTATTTACTGGATTAGGGTAAAAGACTATAGATATACTACAACTGGTTCAAAATGAAGCAGTAAAAGAGTAAAACACACTAGAAAGCTCTAGGCTCTGTTCTAGCAATATTGCATTATTTGCCAGTTCCTTTTAAAATTGATTTCAAAGTTCTTGTTTTATGTTTATAAAGCTCTAAATGGTTTAACATTGTCACACATTTTCATAGTGTCAGACAGAGCATGTTCCAAATCAGATTTAAGATAATCAAGTGTCACCTTACTGAACATTCCAAGAGTTAAACACAAGAAAAGTATAGATGGGTACTCTGACTAAACTGGTAACTTCTGATAATCTGATAAATCTGATCAAACTTAATCACTTGTTTCAGCTTGTTTCGGGTAGGTTTGAGAGAATGCAGGAAATTATTCATATCTTGGCTGATTTAGGTTATCCATTGCTCTTACCTTAGTCTCAAGGTTGTTCAGACGATTGCTCAGGTCGGTGTAACCCGTACAGTTCATACATTCTGCATTAGAAATAAAAAGAGAGAGTTTTTTGTTTTTCTATTTTTGAAGCACTTAAATTATTATTAAATACTCACCACATAGGCAACATGTAACATCATCTTTGGTTACTGCACGTTTAATCTGTCATGCTTCTATGGAATGAGTGTTGTCCTATCTTGGGTGTCTTAGGAACACCCATACCGTGAAGAATGAATACCAGTTAGCTATTTGGTTAGCCATTATATAATACCCACTAACACACCCATACTATATGCAGGCACACACAAGAAATTGGATGGGTTCTTGGGGAACGCTATTTGTGAAATCAGCAGTAGTGAGTTGGCAGCTGAAGCCTACCACAGTGCCAGAAGATGAATGCCTCGAACAAGTCCCCTGAGCGAACGTATTACTGAAACAACAAATTACAACTTGTTACTGTATTATTCCAGCACTAAATCAGCCCATTTGTCAGGAGTTCGAGGTTTGACACACCTACAAGTACGCACAGGCTTACTCTCCTCCTTCACTTCCTCCCCTGTCACTCTCCTTATTTACTGCTCCATCCCTCTCTTAACTTCCGAGCGCTTGTTTTCTGTCTGTCTGCCTCATGGACAGTCTTCCTGCTGTGTACCCAGATACTGGAGAACACAGAATGTACAAAGTGCCAACCTGGCTGCCATGAGACCCTAGATCTTCTTCATTTTTCTTTTCCAACTTCTGTCAAGCTCTTTTGGTTAGATGCCAACATACAAGCCAGACCAAACCCAATACTTTACATGAACCAGAGCAGTGGGAATGAGTGATAAATAGAAAGCAGGTCATATGACAGTTCGACGTAACCAACGCATAGATAAACACTGCTTTTGCAGCTAAGCCTGCAACAAAAACAAGAGCCTTTCAAACAGACCTCTTTATAACAACAATCAAACGAAGAGGCAAGGCTGATAGACATGTTTTGGCATCCTGCCCGGCGCAGCTATTTCCAGAGGGCTCATCTTCAGTGCGGATTGGTTTGGTACATAATACACAGTCTGGACGTGGTGTAGAAAGCCCAAAGAGGCCATAAGAACTAAGTCCTCATGAGGAGACAGGATTTCCGTTTGGGAGGGTTTAATTACATGGGTAGAAAAAACAAGCTTCCTTGGGGTGTGTGTAAAAAAGAAGAAGAAAAAAAAAGTTGCTAGCTCAATGTTTACTAGCCTGAACCTAAAGACAACATTGTGTTTATGATGCTTGATGTCTATACAGAACATACATCTGGGAAAATACTTTAAGACCACATGGCTGTTAAATTCTTTTCAGCGCCATGAAATTTGAAATGAATAGCAGGTTTTGACCATATTTAGATGTAACACACAGCATGGTATGAACAAAACCTGTTTAAATCATGATAAAATTCCACACAACCGAAGCGACCGTTGGCGATGCAAAGTGGGCGGGGCGAGCGACACGAAAAGTTGAGCTTAGTTTAACTTTATGTACACTGCCAGTCAAATGTTTTGACACATTAGATTGAATATATTTAATCTATGTATAAAATGTTGTTGTTTTTTTATCAAAATGCATTTTTTTTAATAAGTAGTTTTTACTTAAAATTTAATTGTTTCCACAAACAAGGAGTTTTCATTTAGAACGTTAGGAGAAGCAGAACAACCAGTCGCTCGGCCTATTTGAGGAAGTTTAAGAAAAGCCTCCTGCGTGAAGCTCCCTCATGAAGCTGGTTGAGAAGATGGCGAGAGTGTGCAAAGCTGTTTACTGTTAAGAATTTAAAATAGAAAATAGTTTTGTATTTGTTTAACACTTTTCTTGGTCACTTCATAATTCCACATGTGTTATTTCATAGTGTTAATGTCTTCATTATTATTCTAAAATAGTAGAAAATAGTAAAAATGATAGAAACCCTTCTATGAGCAGGTGTGTCCAGGTGTGTAAATGAGAAGCGAAAGGATGTTGCGACTACCAATGAGAGTGAGAGATGGTGGTACGGTAATATTTTTCTCACACTGTGAAACATTATCCATGTTTTTTGGTTCCACATGTTCGTTCCTAGGCACAGCTCCTGAAGCAGGCGGTGATAATTGCTGTGCTGGCCACAAGATTAAAGTGTTTGATGTTCTCAAATAGAACAGCGCTGGTGTTTTTGCAGCAGATATATGTCAGCGATCGTGAAGAGCAAACATTTTCGGCTTATTCTGACACTAGTAAACAGTGATGCACTGCATGGATGCAATTTATATACAAGCAATTTTCACCAGAATTGTAATTTTTAGCGGGAATAAATCTATTGTAGTTAAACCGGCAAGACATAATTTTTTTTGCAGGAAGACATCTGATTTGTGGTGAATTTGTAGTTTTGCATATGTTTTGTAGCTATGTAGTTTGTGAGGCCATGTCGCATTAGCCAGGTCCTGCAGTAAAACCATAGCAACCAGCAATAACTTAAGATAGGAACGCCCACTAGCGACCAAAATAGAGCGATTTGAGGTGAGAAATCGCTGCAGGTGTGAACGCAGTGTGTAATGGTTGTAGTTTTGAACTTTTATCATACAGTCGTACATTTTAAACGTTTTACTGACAAAATTCAACAAGTGCCCTTAGACTTCCATTATACGTGAGTTTCAAGTTAACAGATTTTCAGTTCTTTTCTCAGTACAGGGAAATGTGTCAAAATTCTTGTATGCGGTAATTGCGAGTATACGGTGGATGGGGTGGACGGAGAAGGTTAAAAAATGCTGGAGTATTCCTTTAATACACTACTAACAGCTAGAAGATGGTAAACTCCTTAATTCCTAAAGTTGAAGCCATCCAAAGTACCATTTAAAACCATATGCTTTCTGTTATATACACTTCAGCCTGCACTATAACACATCATATACACACACACATACACACACATGCACAGATCAGTCTCCCTGTCACACATAGTTGTGGACAGACTTCTACAAACACATTCTCCCTCTGGATGCAAAAAAACATTCCTGCTCACCATCATCTTTGGAGCCATTTTAAGCACATGGCTATTACATTGGATAATTGCACCGCAGAGAACCTCCCCAAAAGAAGAAATATACATTTGTAAATTACTCTGAGCTAAAATAAATAAATAAATAAATAAAATAAGCGCTGCTTCCCGGGAGTTTACGATTCCTGCAACATTCTGGTGAAACTAGTCCAGACACTTCTTTGTCAAAATACAGTGGCCGACACAAAATGACTCTAGGCACAACTGTCCAGTTTCAATCAGTGGTCAAAAGATATCCACCCCATAAGACAGACCCTGGCACCATTAGACACTGCAGCTGTCTTCTGGAACGCCAACGTTTTTACGAACAGTTGCTTAAGACGACATAAGGCACATGTCTGAGGGGTCAGAGGTTATGCAGGTTTAGCCTGGGAATTCATTTACAATCAGCCTAGATATAGGATGACACAAAGGAAGGATATGAAAAGACAGAGCTGAGACCCGTGGTAATAAAACATCTGTGGAGAGTTGATGCATTAGGGCTACATTAAATGTGAGACGGCTTCTTAAGGGCATGGACTAAGAGCAGATCAGCTTATTCATAAATATCATTGAGCTCACAAAGCATAACAATCTTACCCATTTATCCCAAGATGCCCGAGTTATTTATACACCCCAGTCAAGAGTTCAACATACGTTTTGGAAATAAAAACAGAGAAGTAAAAGTATGGAAGGTGGGAGGACAAGAGCAAGAAAGAGAGGAAAGGGGAGGGTTAAACAGGCGATCGTATGGCTCGGGCATGCAGCCCATTGGACACTTAAAAGAAGAAGAGAGCTGAATTTCAACCAAGATACACACACGGTGGAGGGGTGTGTGGAGGGGGTGTGTGTGGCCAGCCGTGACCGACGGAATGCCTCCTGTTGCCAGGCCGCTCCCAGACATCTGTGCTGTGTGTGTGTGTGTGTCTGGGGCAATGTGTGGCCGGACATGACTGCTCGAAAGGCAGACGTGCCAGTATAACCCTGTCCAGTCCAACAAAACCAAGCAGCTGTTTCCCCGAGCTCAGCAGGTGATTCTCATCACTGTGCCAGGCTGCTGCATTCTCCCCCCTGGATAAGATGGAACTATTAAACATACAACAGTGTGTACTGTAAGAAACCACCACGAAGAACTACCCAGCTGACAGAGAACGTTATTAGAACGTTCAGTAAGGATTCAACAGATTCTAAGAAGGTTAGACTGTAACGTTCCAAAAATAACGTCCCTGTAATGTTCTAAAAACATTGTTTTTTAGATGGCTTGCCATCTAAACTCCTACAACTAAGCTAAAATTTTACAACTAAAACGTTCTCAGAACACCCAGAAAACATATGGAACGTTCTTTAAGCCAAAAGTTCCAACAACTGAAGCATTCAGAAAACTTTCTGATAACGTAAAATTGTAAGCTGGGTAGTTTCAGTATTGAATTGTACATTATCTATCTAGTACAGGTCAATATACAGTATAAGGAAGGTTTTTATGGATGAACATCATCTACCATTTTACAATGGTACAGATCCTGCTAATTGGTATCTACCATGCTAACCCATGTTAGCATTTTTTCTATTTCATTCTAATTTGTATTTTATGGTACTTTGTTTAAATTTACTTAATTTTACTGTGACGCACTTAGTACACTAAGTACACAAAGCTGCTCAATGTTGGATTTGAGGATTTGTTAGAAGCTCTCTCTAGTAGAGAAATGCTATTTCCAGCTAACGTTAGCTAAAACACAAGTTGCTGGATGCGGCGCTGAGGCCGATGGGAGGAAGCTAGCCAGCTCACTTTAGCTAGCTAGCAGTGTGGAGAACACAACTCTCATGCCTGGTCGCTTCTGGTGGGTGTATTTTTATTATCTGATCTGTGTTCTCTGTGTATTTTGTTATCTGATCTGTGTATTTTGTAATCTGAGGTCTCTGGCAGGTCTTTTAGCTAACTAGCTAACGTTAGTCGGCCAGCTCACTACCATCGGCTCTGGAACTTCTTTTTATAGCTGGAGCCTGATAACGTATGATGAATCTGAGATAGAGATGAGGTATGCGTTTCAAAACTCCCGCCAAATAGAAGCCGACAGCTCTGATTGGGAAGAACTGATGTCTTTGCTGAGGACTGATGTTAAATCACTAACTCACAGTCAAGTGCCACCTCCACTTCCTTTATAAATCTGCCATTGTGTCCAACGTCTCACCAGATCCGAGGAAGCAGCCTCTCCATCAGCCAGAGAACTACACTGTGCTAAAGCTGCTCAAATAATCATCTGCTAAAATATGATATTGTGTGACATATCTTTAACACTACTTACAGTACAGTATGTCTCACTAAAGTAGGTGCCGCAGTGTGAAGGGACTACAGTTAACTGCGCAAATAAGTCAGAATAGAAGTGAGTAAACATGTGAAACTCGCGCAAATTAGATTTTTTTAAACATTTATTTTCCCCACTTTATTACAAAGTAGTCATAACCAATGGAGAGAAGCTCCCAGCTCCCCTGTTTTGACAGTGTGTCTGTTGGGAGAGTGACTTGCATACTTTCTTAAAAACAGGTTCCTCAAGGGTTCTTCGGATGTTTAAAGGTTCTAGCTTTCTAAAGAGGTCCTACTTCGAACCTTTTCTGAAAGGGAAATTCTATGTTGTAGGGTTCTAGAGGGTTCCCCCAAATTGGTAAACCAAAAAGCCTTTAAGGGTGCTAAAAGTGTATGGCACCTGTCATTCCATCTTTCAAATTGCCAGCCAAGCAGTGTTGCTGGTGCTGTAGAGAGAAAGACCCTGCCATTTAGCCCCTCCCAGGTATTATGACTAGTCACAATCCCTGAAAACCTCAACAATACCAGCTGTAAGATGCATCTCTACACACTTCTAATAGGTCCCTCTGGCTAATTGACCTCCAGTGTCGACCAGATTCAAGCCAGTCATCACACAGTTAATATGATTCTAGCTCCTGGAATGTCTCCATTTCAAGACTTCTGGCATTGTCTCATTCTGTTGGAATGCAACAATTCATCACATAGCATGTATGCAAAAGCCAAGATAACCTCTGAGCTTGCATTTGATGAAACGACTAATATTGCTGACACAGACATAACGTCATAAATCAGAAGGGGTCACACAACCACTGCTTTGACAAGGCTTTGGTGAGTTAGCATTCTGTTCAGTATCAGAATTTACCATTCAGGCCGAAGAACGTCTTTCAGATAAAAACAGAGGAACCACATTGCACCCTTTCCAAACTCTAACATCAGACTGCTGTATTTGTGCTGTGAATTATACAACAACATTAAAGGTGAATTTAAAATATGCACTATAAATGACGTTTTCTAAGATGTGAGAAAGGCAATCTTTACTTTACTTAGTGGATGGTACACTTGTGGTTTTAAACTATTTGGTTCGATCTTCTGACTATGGAAATGCAACTGTTGAGAGCTACTACTGGACAAAGTGAGACAATGAATGCCTACGGTTTTGGAAGTCACCATTTTAAACATTTTAAACAAAAAAGACCTTCTAAACGATTAATTAAAACTCAATCAGGTAGTCTTTGTAGCATGTGAAATCCTGGCCAACACAAAGCACCATGAATAATGCCGATTTTTGATCAAGAAGGTTCCGGACTGCCTCTATGAGAATAACATCCCTGTCATGGTTTCAGTACACACACCATCATTGCTTAAAAAAATATATAAATCGCTGGGTTTCTACACGTACTCTGGACTTTCCATGTTCAGTGCCTGAGAACAACTGAGACTCCACAGCAAAGTGGACAATGATGTCATGGCTGGACTTCCTTGAGTCCCAACACCCAATGAGGGAACAGGTTTCTCCGGAAGTTATCCCATTGTTTGTATTTACACACCCTGCTTCAGTCAGTGCTATGGTTGAGCAGAAAGCTCCTGCTACATGCCATGACTAGACAGTGAGCTTCCTGCTCATCAAGACCTGACATAAGTTACTGGGTGGTGCATGCAGAGCTAGTAGTCAACCATTTTACGGAATCCTGCTGTTTCGACCTCACATACAGCTTAGCAGCCAAGGTTGGAGCCAAGCTTCGACCAGACGATTATTTACCCACACACTTAAACTTGGTTTTTGACCAATTCTAGATTCAACAGATGTCCTTCACACACAGATTTTGGCAGATTGGCCATTTCTGACTGTATGTGATTGCATGAATGCACAGGCAAGCATAATGGGAGTTGGTTCACGTCACTCTTTTGGGTGTACCATTGTACCACAACCCTGGAGTAGTTGAGGGTTTGTCTCAAGGACCCAACAATGTCACGTTGGGTGACATTCCTGTCACGTTCCTTTTTCTACCCTCAAAACAAAAACTACAACACAGTGATGGTAGTGAAAATGGAAAGCAAGGTGTAGAACAAACAAAATCTATATTCAGAGGGTCATGATCATGGCAGATAGTATTTTCTAAGCGGTTTAGGATCTTCGTACGGAGATTACTGCGTTAGCTGAATGGGATTGTTGACTATTTGACATGATCCTGGACTTTAACGTTCTTTAAAGCTGTTATCAGACTTGCTGCCAAGACAACAAGTCCGTAAGCTCAACCCTGCACAGGAGCAGGCTTAATTAACTAGATTAGAAGCACTATATATGTATATATAAGCTCATGATTTTGTTTAACGTGGAAACAAGATAAATTGAGTTCACAAAATCATAATGCGTGCAATTGTAAATTTTCTTTTTCCGAGTTGTCGAATTAATGAAATTGTGCCCATGTTTTGATTAATTTGTGCTTTCGTCTAAAGAAAACACGCACATTATTTAATGGAAAAACTGAACGGTCAGGTTACAGCTCAGAGTAAGTGTTCATAAGTCTCATCTATAGATAGATGGAGATATGTTACAGAGACATATTGAAACTCATGCCACTCATGACATTGTTGTAAGAGGACTCTATATTGCACATATATACAGTCAAGCCGGAAAGTCTGCACACCCGTTCACCTTCTCCACGTTTCATTACATTACAGACTTATTCTACAGTAGATTGAGTTCATTTTTTGCCTCAAACATCTA
>JAOUQW010000021.1:11417269-11429068 GCA_028565825.1 Olivaichthys viedmensis
AGATTATATACTGAAACGGGCTACAAGTAACAAAAGCACCATATATTCTGGACCCGTAGTGGCCGCTGCGTGCTACCACGCAGCCATCTTGGATAAAATACTTCAAACCACATACCTTTTCTCGTAGCCCCTTGATAAGATTATCTTGTTTACTCATCATTAACCGTTTCAGACAACTCTTGCATAACTTTTAAAGACTAAATGCCGTTAACTTACTGACTAAATCCAGTGACTATATCTTGCCCCAAAAAGGTCAATGTGTCATGATGTTCAAAAGTTTGTTTTCCCCGCGTGTATACGGAAGTGCAGCGAGCCAATCTGATTGCAACCTTTAAGAGTCTGAAGCTTGTGGCCAGAAAAGTGTACAAAAAACTTCAGACTGTAATTATTGCTGAAATTAGGTTTCTATCACCTAGCTCGTAACCCTCCTTCCTCGTCCATTTCTTCAGTTAGGCACTCCACTGCCTTACTATTTCTCAACCTTTTAGTTTTAAACAATGACCAATACTGATTTTTTTTAAATTTGCGATCTGTTCGATAAGTGACTTACATAATAAGTAAAAACTACAATTAGATGTGAACAGCAATGTAATGATCTCTATTGGTGCATGTATTCGTCAGATTAATTCATGTGTGGGAAGGGTGCAAAAGTTACATACTGCTGCTTTAAGGTGTAATGGCTCCTAAGGAAATGACTTACCTTCTTACAAGTCTCCACTGAACAATGGAAGGATGACTGTTAACATCAGATGAGCTCATCGGTTCCCCCTGGTCAGATTTTACAGGCCGACAGGTCGTCACTCCAGTAGCAGATTGCCAAGTGAGGTTGTTATTTATTTTACACAGACCAACAGTCATGAGGTCTCTGAGGAAACCGTTTGGTTTGCTATAGAGTAGATGGTGCTAACGCTTTTAGAGTGACTTACGGAAATGTATAGAAATGTAGCATCTATACAGTTGAGTATTTCATCCCTTCACTGTAGATGACAACAGTTATGCCAATAATTATGCAATTCCTAATTCCTAGCTATATGAGAGTGAATAGAGAACAAGTTGATTACAGCTTCAGGTACGGAGAGCTGTGCAGCTTTCATAAAGTAGTTTATTATATAGAAGGTTAAATTGCATCATACTGACCTGATTGTGTTGTGTTAAGTTGAGTTGTACAATATTGCAGGATGCTGTGGCTGTCACCTTGAGATCATACTTAGTCCTGTTGCTGAGTGAGTGATGGTCGTGGTGTGGAATGTTCCGGACTCTGTTGCTGACCAAGTTTTGTACAGCTGCCGGCTTTGATTGTACAACCCCATGTATTCATCCAGAGAGATTATTTAGTTCCTGCATTAATGAATTCGCAACCATCAGAACTGAGCTGTATGGTGTGTCAGAAACTTAAATAAGAAGAGCAGTTTTTCTTTTTTCATGGAGGCAATGATGTTCTTTATGTTCAGGAGTTGAAGAACATGAGCGTTGATGACTTGTAGCAAATTCTGGAATAAGCTTTTTCTTTCATAATTAACTTTCATTCCACTATTTAAACTATATAATAAATTATGCCTCTTCCAAATATTTTGCTGATTTTAATACCTCTTAAATTTTACATGCTCACAAAGTGATGCCACAATCCATTTGAGGGTAAACATAGTTTTAACACCAGGTTAAATCAACAGTTTTATTTTTCCTTTGCTGTTCATTATGATGTCCCATGGATGTTTTAAGCGGTCCTAGTGAATGAGGTCACTAGATGCAAAGCATATGATGTGGAAATAGAATGTGTTTGACTTGTTGTGGAGATTCTGTAGATTCCATGACCTGCTTTTATTGCTTAAGCATTCCCTGCCTGTCTGAGCTGAGAGACAGAAGTGGTCTGAGTGCTTGAAGATGCTAGCTGGATGAATGAGTTACACTTACCTGATAATCCGCTCTGTTGACCGAGTCATAACCTGTGTCAGACAGGTTTACATTTGAAACAGTCTCAAACAAGAAACTCATGCCCAAATATTTTAGGATGTCTCCTTGGTAGGATCCTTATCACACTAACACACATGCACACCACACATACCATTGGCTGAATTGGTTTTCCATTGACTGAGGTATTAATATAGCACAGTGTTTCAATTCCTACACCTAAACCAAAAAGCTTTTTTAGTTTTGCTATTAGCTTTCCACTGAAGAGGTTATTTGTATATTGGATGTTGGATGTTGCCTTTTGTGTACCAAAAGCAGCAAGACATCCATAGTCAGAATGTACATGTGTTCCTGTCATGTAGGGACATTTGGTCCTCATAAAGTTAGTAAAACAGTACACTGTAGCAGCAGAATCTTTTTTATAGGTACATGATTTTTACAACTACTTGAAACTTTCATGTTTGAAGGGTGTTTCAATGATTGCAAAAAGACCTATGACAGACATAGCAGTTAGCATCTAGATCCAGCGGTGGGAAATATTTGACATAGGCCTAGTGTATGCTTAGCAGAAGAACCCAACAGTGATAGGGCAGTTGCATGACCCAAGACTTTAACATAAACCCCAGAGACAGAGCCACAACATGACCTTCATCTACCATAAGCACACACTGCACTCATAGTACTTAACCCTTTCTGGATTTCAAAGACAAAGGTTATTTAAGTTTAATTTGTGCAAATTTGTAGTTTAGACCTCATGTACAAATGGGAGCATCTATGTATGCAAAAAAAAGTTCCACATTGTCTCCTTTATAAATCCCAGCCAGCATAAGACTGTGCACACATGCACAAGTTTAAGGACCTACCGTAAAACCATACATGCCTTAACATGCCTTTTGGTTTATTTATCCATAATCTCATCTCATTTCCTCAGAAAGTCAGAGCACATTACCCCAGTTCTATTCAAGCTACACTGGCTGCTTATTAAATTCCGCATTGACTATAAAGTCCTGCTTATGACATTTAAAGCTCAAAATGGTTTTGCGTTGGTGTATTTAGCTGATCTCCTGAAACAGTGTAGCCAATCCCGAGCACTTCGCTCATCCTGAGGCAGGCCTGCTGTTAATCCCGAGCATTACTTGCAGCTCAGCTGGTGGAAGATGTTTTTCTTATTTCGCCCCTAAACTCTGGAATAGTGTTCCAGAGAATGGTGGGAAAGCTCTATCGCCCCAGAGGTGTTTTTAAATCCAGATTAAAAACATACTTGTTTAATTTAGCTTATTCATAGCTATTGGGTCTTTTATCTTGTTAAATCGACTTTTCATCATTCGTAGTACTAACACTATATTTATAGTCGTCATGAGTGATTGTACATTGGTTCTTTAATGTGCTTGATCATAAATACTTTGTTTTGACTTTCTGATCTCTTTTATGTAAAGCACTTTGAGATTTTGAATTCAAAATGAAAAATGCTATATAAATAAAGATTACTATTTTTATTATTATATACATATGAATAGGGCCATGATTCTCAGTGCATCCGTTTGTTGAAACGTTAGCAAAAACGATACATGAAGTGAAAGAGAGGAACTTTCAGAATGTGAATAGTCATACTGAGAGGCCATCTAAGTACATTAGTAAGAGCCAGTTGTGATAATGCTTTCTGAGCAAATACGTTCTCTGAGGGTTCCTTTATTGCAACATGGGTGAAGTCGATTTAACTAATTACGTTTGCAAAACTGGTGATTGCTGCAAATTACCTTTCCTATCTTGATGAATCCAGATGATATCTTAAATATGCCATTCCATACAGCTGGCATGAGATGGCTTAAAGATAATTGAGAGAGGCCAGACTGGTCATGGGTATTGCATGATTTCTTTATAATGATATTTCCAATGTTGGCTCTAATTCAGAACACAATTCTAAAAAGATAGCTCATAAGCCAGTCACTTTCATAAACCAAAAAATTCTCATGGTCCTAATAAACATACTGCCTTATTAGCTTGTTATTAAAAATGTCATCTAGTGCCAATGCATCCTGAAACACCAATACAACACTTAGCACATGCAGGACTTTTGAAAGGGCTTCTCATGTAATTCATGTCCTTTACCACTGGAGTCATCACTGGAGTCACTAAATTGCACACACCACTAAAGGTTTAATTTGTGCAAAATTGTAATTTAGACCTCATATACAAATGGCAGCTTCTATGTATGCATGAAAAGTTCCAAATTTTTAAATCCCAATCAGCGTAAGATTCACAGTTGATGCACAGTTGAGTCTATGATATGCACATTTCCACATAAAATTCTAATTAGTGTGGAGAAATGGTATGAGCACTTTTTGGGGTCTATTTTGTGTATATGCAACATGTATATAATCAGGTCCCAGATGTTGTTGCTACATAAACTGAATTCTTGATATGTCATGGCCTGAATTTTGACCTGAATTGTCAATAGCACATGAATATAAGATGCGGAATTTACTAAACCTGATTTTTTCTATGACCCGATTTTTTAATTTGCATCC
This sequence comes from Olivaichthys viedmensis, assembly GCA_028565825.1. Lineage (NCBI taxonomy): Eukaryota > Metazoa > Chordata > Actinopteri > Siluriformes > Diplomystidae > Olivaichthys > Olivaichthys viedmensis. The sequence goes on from JAOUQW010000021.1 coordinate 11,421,706, forward strand.
TGAATTTGGGTTCTGATTTAACTCAATACCCCAAGCACATTGGTTTTCCACTTCATTTTTATGATGTTTGATGTTTTTAATTGGTCCTGGTTTGGTTCTTAGGAGCAGGACAAGAAGTGCTGGAAGTGTGTCTTGTTGCAATGTTACTCGAGCATTTTGAATATTTAGAGTCCTTCATGTGTTAGTGTTGCCTTGGAAAAAAAGTGTTGCATATGTCTTGTTGAAATACTGTGAGCAAACTCTTTTTCTGTATCCTGTGAAAGATATGGTGTACCTGCACTAATCTCATAACCAGAGAATGATGGAAATAAAGGCCTTTGATCACACTGAGTGTCCTGAACTCCTAATTACGGGAAAAGCAAACAGTATTTGACAACCATGCCCTCCATTGAGCTCTCTGGCCTCTGAGGACTAATATGAACCAGATGGATTGCTCCAAAGTAAAGTTACTTAAAGTGTGATCTAAGATCCATTTATTCAGTAATGCACATGGTGGAGGACTGCATCACTCCCTGCCCACCCACTGCTACAACAACACGAAGCAGGCACGCGTTGAGACCCTTCGCTCATCTGTCCCTAATGAACCATAACCACTGTATTCAGCTGCCTGGTTGGAGAATTGGAAATGCTGGCTCAAAAAGAGGAAGCTTTTCCTGGCCCAAAGGGAAGGTGTGCTGTTGAATATTTAGTGTAAGATAAACCATTCAAAACAAAGTGTGGTCTTGAGTTTTGAACTTTTGGGGATGTAATAATGAGACAGACTTTGAAGTCTTGGCTAATCAACTCCCTGTGGGTGTATAGGAATGATGCTGGCCAGTCCATCTGGTTAAGCCAAGCTAATAAACTACCATCTGGAGCCCATTATATGGTGTGGCCCTTAATTTATCTAGGAAAGCAACTTCATATGTTTGATCTGAAATTTATAATCCTGGGTGTTCAATCAAAGAGACTGCTTTACCAATGAAATCACAATGCACCTGACGTGAAAGCTGCGATGACATATCTGCTTTCATTTGAATTTATGCTTCTAATTTCCAGGCTCATATTACACATTCACTTTCATGGACAGGAAGCACTGTTACGGGAGCAGAAAGATGAATCTATCCTTTGTGTCGGTGGGACTGAAGTGTGGATTCTCAAACACCGTTGTGAAATTCCAGTGTCACAGAAGCAGACTGGGTGAAAGATATCCAAACACGGGTTGTAGCGGTGGAGAGGGATGGAATGCTAAAAGGATACTGTTACAGAAAAACATTGCTAATGAATTGAAAGCCAATATTAACGTGAGGCAAATGAAATCATGCCAGCTAGCTGACACTATTTTTGATTCATTGTTAGCATTTATGGATGAAGTACTCCTTTAAACTGCAAGAATAGATCATAGTCACCTAATGGACACTTGCCATGACTGTGGCTCAAGTTATAGTTTGCTGCATTTCCCACAAATCCGCAGCAAAAATGAAAACCACCACACTTGGCCTGTTTTCATTGTTGCTTACTTAACGCCAACTTTCCATGTTCCTTCAAATGTATTTATAATAAACGAATGCAATGTTTGAAAAACTCCAAACAAATTCCTGCTTCAAAGCCAAAATTGTCTTTTTTCACCGTATCTGTCTCTCTTGGTTCTGTTACATTTTTGCTCCAGGCTTTCATGGTTTCTCACTTGACTCAAAGTTTTCTCTATTTTTCTGTTGAATAACTGCAGAACAGCAGACCAATGCACTTGGACATTTAAAAAACATTTTACATTTATTTTTAGATTTGTCACTTAGCCAGAGAAAACATCAACACAAAGCTTATTAACTGTTTGTAGTGATGCAAGGTACATGCAATATTGTGCGACATGGTTTACCCCAAAATAGGCCTAAAGCATGTATGCACAGCTTATAATAAATACATATTTGGTAGATAGAATCTAATGAATTATTGTTGCTTTTTACTAAATTATTTTCTCTCTGGTAGCAACCAAATCTGAGGAAAGGGATTGTGTTTCAAATTCAGTCAGATATACTGTATTCTTTCAACAGATTGAGCAATTGCAAATATAATTGATGTGATCATTTACTTATTCCTTCATGTGTGGTGTGCACAGCCAACCTTATGAGTGCTGGGTGCATTACATCATATCACACCAGAGATGACAAAGAAAAATGTATTATCAAAACCTAAAGTTGCCACAATATATAATAAATGCATTTATTAATCAGGATAATCAGAAATAAAGATTACATACAATAAGTAAGGGCTATTGAAGGCTTTTGAGGAGTTGGTCAGAGTTTGTTGACATGGCCAGAAACTCTGTTGGAGAAGTAATATTAGACATGGCAGGCCTTAGAGAGAGCCTCTGAGAGAAATGGACAAGCTTTATTTTTCCATTACCTTTGATGTGCTGTGTTGCAGCCAGCTGGAATCCCCAAAACGATCACTCCAGCTAGTGTAATCCATTGGCCAGATGTTCCCCAAGAAACATCATGAATGAATTTGGCTAATAAGGTAAACTAAAACATCTTTTTTAAATGTCTTTATTCATTTGATCAAAACTAAATCAAACTAGCAAGAAAATCAGCTAATACATACTGAGAGGGATGCAAAGTATTCATGACTTCTATATGACTTCCCAGTATTTACGACTCAGTATTTATAATAATTATATAAGTCTTATTTCTTTTGATTTTATTCATATACTTTCTGTATTCAATTCTTGTTTTGCTCCTAGGCAAACAAGGGCTTCCAAATGCAAGCTCATAAATCTTGGCTAATTCGCCCCAGATGAGCTCAGTTTAATGAGCTAAGCTAACGAGGTGGTTCCACCCTCCAGTCAAGGGACACCAGTGCCACTGCTAACAACCTTGCATTTGTAATAATGAGTTAATAATTATAGTATAAAAAAGGGAAACTAATGTACAAATCATTCCATTCATAGATTACTTAAAAATACATTTTCTTCCCATGTTAAACTCCTAGAAAACATTTGATAGACTTATCAAAAATAGACATTGTTTACCCAGGAGAACTAACCAAAGTAAATTTTTCAGTAGCTCATTGTAAATCCACACAAGCTCAACTTATTTAACACTAGCAATCTGCCAGAAATGACTCTTTGGAGAAGGAAAACCAACTGGCAAGATTCCGTTTTTGAGCCATGAATATCAGTACTATGGTTTAAAACAGCTTTTCTGACACAATTTATCATTGATTTCCTTTTGCAGGCAGGATTACATAACTTACCCCAAAATGACTGTTTGTTAGACAAAATATCTTGCCAAACCAGCTAATGCCGCTTGATTGTGCTTGTGAACATATGCTAGCTGTTTCTCTGACTTACAAGCCAGTTGCCCACATTCCAGGGTTTAAGGAAAAAGATTTTTTCCAGCCTGACTCAAGTATCTACTGGACCATGTTTTGTCTCAAAACAAGAAAAACTTAAATTAATAATCTTCATTCATAGTTCAGCAGTAACCTTCAATGAACTGTTAAAGAGTCAATAAAACACAGGCTGGGGATGGAATAATAATGATAAAATATTTTTTCCTACACATTTAACACATTTGTGCACATGAGACAGAGGGAGTGAATTCAATGCTAATGTAACTAATAATGGAAAAAAAAAACTAATTTGCATAGGGCTAACTGATAAATTTGCATAATGCTGAGAACTGCCCCTCTTTACCATCAGCTGAACATATTCCTTTAAAACCTAATTTGAGAATCTGCAAATAGGGTGTCTGGGATTTAAGGTACTTAATGTGTGTGTTTCCTTCCCAGGTCTCTGAATATGTAGAAGTAGGTGTCCTTCCCATCTTACATTTATTCCCCCCACTCTTTACCTGGAATTCTCTTCATGTATATTACTGGGTGGCCAACATTTGTGGGATAATCAAAGATCCCTTTTTCACCCGTGATAATTCCAAGCAAAATAATATTTCACAGATATTGAATTCCATAGAAATAAATTATTTTACATGTTTATAGTTGTTCTTAAAAAAAACATGTATTACATCAAGGTTGATGTGCCCAAAGAAACATTTATATTACAGTTACTTTCTACAAAATGGTCACGTATAACATATTAGTTAACAGATCTAGAATCCAGGCCTTTATGCATGTAGACTTGACATTTGGTCTTTATCTTTTCTGTGGTTCACACTATGTTGTGTGTGAGATAGAAATAATATAATTACCTTAAATGTAAGCTGAAATATATGTATCTGTTCAATTTGTGTTGAAAATACAGTAAAGTATGAAGTATAAAAGCAACATTAATATATAAAACTTACAGATTTACATTGAAAAGTGTTAGTCAAGAAAATTCATTCATATACTGACAGCCACTACTGTTTCTTTAGTGAAATATTATAATAATGAGGCCAAGTCATATACTATCAGTCAAACAAAAATTGTGATCATTTTTCCTCAAAATATATTAAATTCAGTCTTAAAATACCATGACTTGCAAATATTGTACAACACATCAAAATGAACTGTGCTACAAAAGAAATTGTTCCAAAAAATTACATTCTTGTCCCCCAAATCTGTGATCAATGTCAGTCAATCACGACCTTACTTATTATTTGAGCAATAAAATTTTGGAGAGCAATTAAAGCAGCAAAATCTCTCACACTGATTTACAATAACATCTCCAGAACCTCTCAGAACCTGAGATTTATACTGCATATTTTCTCAATGTAATACTCTGCTCTATGCTAAAACAAGAAGACATTAAAGCATTTATTAGACTGTAGACTTCAGCACCTTGTCACAAATCTATTTCCATGCCAAACATCAAATCTGTGTAGTCTATCCAGCACCTTCCATCCTTCTTGGTATACCATCCAGGAGAATCTGAGATACATGCTTAGAGAAACTTAAAAATGTCACTACCGCTAGCCCTCTAAATGACTATGATGGAATACGCCATAACTGCACTTAATATACACAGGAGTTGATGGAAGTATCGGTGTCTGACAACTGTCTTAATGATTTGAAGAACATTGGTTGATCTTGATTGCATCTTTCAAATGACCTTCATATATGTGACTCTGGTGTCTGTCCCAAGATGATTACTTGCTAAGCACTTGTAAAGGCCAGAGTCTGCTCTTGTGGGCTTCTGGATTATAAGCGTGCCTTGTGGATGGAGTAGCTCACTGCCTGCAGGGCGTCCCTTTCCGGCCGCGGAGAGAAGAGATCGATCAGGCAGCTCCCAGGTGATTTCTGGTTTTGGTATTCCAATAGCAATGCAGTTAAGATGCACAGGAGTGCCTGTCATTGTCTTTACATTTGGTGGGGGTCCATTAGTGATGCGGGGAGGGTATGCAATTATGGTGACAGGCACGGTAAGAACTGCCTCGCCTGCATTATTCTTTGCCCGGCACACATAATTCCCACGGTCGTGTAAGTTGGTCTGATGGATGACCAGCGTCCCATTGTCCATGAGCTGGTAGCGACCAGTTGTCTGAGGACGGCTTAAGACATGACCTCCTGGCATGGTCCATAAGATGTTGGGATGAGGGTTTCCATCAGCCAAACAGTGGAGGAACAGGGGTTCCCCAGACACACTGCGGATAATCCCCCTTGGCCGTGTAAGAATGTAAGGTTTTTGTCCAACCTCTAGGATAATCAGTTTCTCAATGTATCCAACCCTGTTCTTTGCAGCACAGCGATACTTGCCAGCATCCTCTTTGCTTGGATTATATATGACAAATGTGCCATCATTGCCCAGGTGATATCGGGATCCCCTGTAAGGCCCTCCAGTAAACTGGGTTCCATTGGTTAAAGTCCAGATCATATCTGGAGGTGGATTTCCATCAGCAGAACAGTTAAGTACTGTAGTTTTCCCTAGTTGAGTCACCAATCTCTCGTTAAAGGGGTTTTTGAAGATTGGCCTCATGAGCTGGTTGGTAACCTCCAGGTGTACTACCATGACAGCTTCACCCCCATCATTCCGTGCCATGCACATAAACTCAGCAGTGTCGGTAGGTCTAACATTGCGGATCTCTAGAGTCCCATTGTAATGGACAATAATCCTGCTCCCGTAGTAAGGAGCTGAGAGAAAGATATTGTCTGGCATTATCCATGTGATCTTTGGTGGCGGGTCCCCTTCTGCCTTGCAGTCTATTAGCTTCCTAGAATACTTTTCTGCTGTATCTTTAACAACTGTTCTGTTCTGGTAATAGCCATTGATGATGGGTGGATTTCCATCAATTTCCAACTTGTATACTTTGCTCTCATCGCCAGCAGCATTGCGAGCTATGCAAACATACTCTCCAGCATCAGCTAATTTTACATTGCGCATATCAAGAGATCCGTTGACATGCATCAAGTATCGTTCATTTGATGCAGCAATCATGTCACTGGATGGTAGCATCCACAGGATCTTTGGTTTGGGTTCCCCTATGGCCTCACAGTCAAAGCGAATGTTCCCTCCTGGCTTCACTTTGGCATAGGTGTGGCTTGAGGGGCGTATCCGAGGTGCTGCACTCACCACAGTGATGTGAACATGCATTTCATCCTTGCCTAGAGTGTTTTCTGCATAGCAGGTATAGTCGCCTTCTTCATCCATCCCCACCTTATTCAGGTAAAGAGTTCCATTATCAAACAATACATAACGTTTGGATCGACTTCCTGTACTGCCATCTGCTTGAAGGGCACTGTTAACCAATGTACCATCTGGCAAGCCCCACGAAATATCTGGTATGGGGGCACCAGAAGCCCTGCAGTCTACCTTTAGGTCCTTACCATATGGTACCTGTTTCTTGCCAAGAACCTTGGGTTCAATCTTAGCTGGCTTCATAGACACAGAGACTTTCATTAGTTGTAGATCATCTCCACCCTTGCTGCGTGCAACACAAAGATAGTCCCCAGCGTCCTTGTCACTGACTGAGTCAATGGCAAGCGTGCCATTCTCCAGCACCTGGATACGGCTGCCCATTCTGGAATAAAAAAAAGTTAGTCAATGATGGGTTTCATTTGAAATATTTTTATGGTTTGTATGTCATTTAACATTAATATTAAATGCTGTGACAAATAAAGCAAGAAAAGATACTGTTGTATGAATAGTAATGCTGAGTCCAAGAGCCTGTATCCAATAATATCAAACATTTTCCTAGTCTGAAAGAAAATCTATAAAATATCCTCTTTAGATGTACTCTCTTCACATTTGCATTTGTAATTTTTTGATAAATGCATATCAGCTAAACTATCGTCATGCACTTCAAACTTTCTCCAAATATGCACCAAAGTTAATGAATAAAATATTTGAAGCTAAAGTGATGCACCTATAATGTGGGCAGTGGTGGCTCAGTGGTTAGGGCACTGGGCTACTAATCAGAAGGTCATGGGTTCAAGCCTCAGCTCCACCAAG
>JAOUQW010000021.1:11429168-11452316 GCA_028565825.1 Olivaichthys viedmensis
TCCAAGTTTGAGATTTATGGCAGTAACAGAAGAGTTTATGTAAGGAGACGAACAGAAGAGAGATTGATACCACAGTGCATCAAAACAACAGTGAAACATGCTGCTCTCAGACTTTTGGACCCCACTGTATGTCATAAATGACACGTATTTATTCAGAACCACTTTCCTTCATCTAATGACAAGAGTTGTTCGGCTAAAATAAAATTGAAAATTGTGTTTTGAAAGACTTACGTTAGGTGACTAAATGTAGAAAAATTAGGATGTTTTGCCTAAACACTAAAATTTGATCTGACAGCTCTTATGCACACAAAGACATACATAATTAAACACACACACACACACCTTATATATGCTAGCACTTTGTGATATGGCTGAAGCTTGACAATGAGGAGATGCTCTGCATGTGGAGTGTGTTTGTGTCCCAGGGTGTGTATGGCCTGTTAAGAGTGTGTGTTCAGGGCTGGTCAGCCTGCTTGGTCCCACTGACCTGAAACGGCATACAGAAAAGAACACAAGTAACAATTCTGCAGCTTTTGCATGATAGTTTATTACAAAGGCACAGTGATTTCCAGAGTTAAGCAGCGGCCACACTGGGTTTTTTTTTTTTAGTTCAGATCTGGAGTGTAGATGGTCCTGGTGTGATGTAAATTTCGAGGGTATGTGGTGGCAACAAGAGCTAGCTAGTTGGTTTGGTTTATGTTTTGCAACTGTGAGCAACAAGCGACACTAAGAAAATAGTCAGGCAAAAGTCCAGTGTGACCTATACGAACTCGGTGTGAAGTGAAATTCACTGCTGCTGAAAGAGAATACCTCTTTTGCATTTCTATTCCTATTCAAGTAAATTGTATTTTTCTTCAGCCAGGTGAATTTTATTTGCGTTCAGTCTGACAGCTGCTTTAAACTCCCTTTGGTAGCACATTACATTAAGGGTCGCATATTAATAATTTATTATGCTGTTAATAAGCCAATGACTCCTCATAATTGAAATATTAGTCAACTATTCATTAAGCATTGGTTATTACTAAGTAATAGATTAAGTATTTAAAAATGAATATACTGTTAAATAGTAGATGATGAATTGATAATTTATTCATAAATGATAAATTATGTTTAGTTTTTCATTACTGAATAGTTTATGTACTCACACACTACCTACTAAATGCTGGTTATTACAGTGCCAATGAACAGATAAGTACTAGGTATCAGTACTTATTCCTAGGATTTGTTGATTAAACTAATAATACACTATCTGTTCATTAAGCTCTTATACTATAGCTACATTTTAAATGTAAAGACAGCTGTTTGAACATAATAAGACAACTAAATATGGGCAGGTGATGGAAAATGGCCAGAAAGGTCCAAGCACTTGGGTGGCTACACAATGCAGCAAAAATAAATAAATAAATAAATAAAGATTAAGACCTTAATTAACAGGACTTATAGATCAGTAATGATAAGTTACCATGTTACTTCTTTATATGAGCAAACTTACATATCAGTTCATTGGCATTGTAATAACTAGCAGTCAGTAGATAGTTAATCAGTATATCAACTATTGTGTAATAATAAACTAAACTATTGTTTAACAGTAAGTCAATGGCTAATTTCTAAAGTACTTCCTTAAATAATTGGTAGTAATTAATTCATAATGATAAAGTTGACTAATTACCACATACAGTGCATACGGAAAGTTTTCAGGCAGCTTCAAGTTTTCCACATTTTGGTATGTTTCAGACTCATCTTAAAATGGATTCAATTAATTTTTTCCTTCATCAATCTACACACAATACCCCACAATGACAAAGCAAAAACAGGTTTTTGGAATGTTTTGTAAATTCATAACAAATAAAAAACTGAAATATTCCATTTACATAAGTATTCAGACCCTTCACTTAGTACTTGACAGCAATGTCTTCTTGGGAATGATCCTACAAGCTTGGCACACTTTCTTTTGGACGTTTCTCCCATTCTTCTTAGCAGAATCGTTCAAGCTCAACTTGGTTGGATGGGAGAGCGTCAGTGCACAGCCATTTTCAAAAGCTTGAAAGGGTCTGAAAACTTTCCGTATGCACTGTATATCAGTTATGGAAAATCAATGATGAAATGATGAAACCTAATGTAAAGTGTTACCCTCATGTTTATCTATTTCCATGCAGACAAGTGTGTCTAAAACATTATTAACATTATTTTTTTACCTTAGCTTCTCAATGTTGTTTTTCTTGTTACTAATGAAGAGGCCGGCCAGAGTCTTCCTCTTAATGCAGACGATCATGGCCACACAGAGCAAGCACAGGAACGCCACCACGATGCCCACCTTTACACTCTCATCATCTATATACAGGGAATACATAACTGATCAAAACCCACACACTCCTCCCATACACAAATCTGCCACACACATACATGCAAATATAATATGTACACATATGTACATACCACAGATATACATATTAGACACCTAGATAGCTAATAACGTCATTCTATACATAGTGACGTGAAACCACTTTGCTCCATTCTGGTGCTCCCTCTCAGTGCTGTAAAATAAATAGTTGTCTACGGCATTAATCAAAGTATAATTTGTTAAGTTAGCTCGCCAGTTTTCTCTGCAAACATTAGCTAGCTACATTATCTTGCTATATTAGACTATTTATTTGACAAAGTTCAGTTAAGCAAGTAAGTCATATTGGAAAAAAACATCACTCCAGTGTGCTCTCTGTCACCTATCTAGGTCTCTAATATGTATTTTTATAGTACATATTAGAGTACTATAACCCCCCCCCCCACACACACACACACACACGGCTGTACCTGCTTGTCTCACTGGTCCGCTGTCCACGCTGCCTCCAAATCCAGATTTATCACAGAAGGGAGGAGCCCAGTGTGCCTCACAATGACAATTCTTTTTATTATTACACACCTGCACACACCCACACCCACAAACATACACACACACACACACACACACACATACATGCAGGAGAGTACAGAGACTAGGTCAATAGGTCAGTGGGTCAGTCAGGGGTTCACTGTAGAGCTGACTGGGATTGGATTGTTCTAGGAATAAGGAATATTCCTGACAGCTTTAGAGTACAGTGTCACTGTCTTTTGAATCAGGCATTGACAGTTATGTAATCTATAAGAAGGAAATTGACCTGCCTTCTCCTTTACAGACGAAGACTGATCATAATATGTACGAAATCCTCGCAAAGTAAACAGGGCAAGTTGTAAAAGTTTTATTTAATTGCTTTAAGTGGTACAATGGCAAATGACTGTGCATGTATTGTCTAGCATTACTTGATGAATTATTAGTTAAGTTAGCTAGCCAATTTTCTCTGCAAACTAACTGGCTACATTAGCGATGACTTTATGCCCATTGCAAAGGTGTGCTTCGACGCAACTAAGACTGGCCATAGCCGTGGGTGTCCATATGGAAACATATGTAACAATAACAATTGCTAAGCATCCTATGTAAGTACGTACACGGAAGATACAACAATTAAAAGATCAGTCGACAATGAAAACAATAACAGATGCCATAAATGAATGTACAGATTTGTAAAGACAACATCTTAAAGTATCTGTCTATAGTAATATCATTATTAAAGTTTTTAAAGAGCATTGCTTCGATCCCTAAAAACCCTCTCTGATTTAAAAGCCTGCTTGGTGTAAGTATGATAAGACTATAATCGCGCCATTTTCATGAACTAGCTAATGTTTAGTGTTGTTACCATAGAAACGGTCAAGAATTTTGTATAAATTTTACACCTGGTCTTAGTGAAAACCAGTTGGTGCAAAGGTCCTAAATTTACTCTCAGAAAGTGATGACCAACTTAGCTTGTGACCAAGCATAAGCAATGTTGATTCCCCGGTCATTTCACGTGTCTTGTATCTGCATTGTAAAAGATTTCAATCACAAGCATTTATGCTTGTAGTCAAATGCGGTTGATATCTGATTGCTGTATCATGTGTAATATGGAAATCAACTCATAACACCTGACCACCAACTTCCTGTGTTGTTCCTCATTTCCAGTTGTTCTATGCATAGTATTGTTGCTGCACCGAAAATTGTGATTTTTTGCATGGCATTTTTAAATTTCGTTAAACTAAAGTGTTGCCTCTGGCTTGCTCATTAAGGATCTACATCTAGACCCGGATTCCAGTAAAGCTGCTTTGTGACAATATCCATTGTTAAAAGCGCTACACAAATAGAATTGAATTGAATTAAATTGTTATGACGTAATGTACTCAGAGGGAGTTTGGTTGTTGAGTGTGGCCTATAGATGCAGAGATATTTACACTTGCATAACCTCTGGATAAAGTGCGTCTCAAACCCCCTGAACTGGTTTGAGCAACCAAATTTGCATTTTGGGTGCATTTACACCTGCATTTTTATGTGAACATTATATGCCTTATTTGGATATAATCCTATAAAGATGCATGAAATGACCAAGTGTAAGAGCGGTCATTGAAAACACAAAATGAAGATAATTAGACACGGTGTAGTGGAAGTACAGAACACCACACCTAGTTACCACCTGTCCTTCAAAATGTTATTGAAGCTTGCCAAACAGCTACAATAGGCTTCATGTGGGTTCAATGCTGTATTTCCTCCATTCTGCAACTCCAAAGTGTCACACATTGTATCCACATGGTGCAGATTATTAAACACCATTTCGCCAGCAAGGTGATGGGGAGCAGATGCGCAGCTCTGCAGAAAAGATCTGGATCAGATCTAGAGATGTGTAAGTTGTATGGAACTTCTCGTTCTCCATCCCTCCATATGTCTGTTCATCTCTACTGTATACTTATATCTATCTCTCGTTCTGTACATGCACAAATATGCCATTTAGGATGTTTGTGGTATAATAATTCCTCAACAGATTTGTAGGTTAGTATATGGAACCTCTCTGTTTCTCCATCCCTCCCTATGTCTGTTTATCTTTATGTACCTATACCTACTGTATCTCTCTCTGTATACCCTCAAATATGTCATTTGGGATGTTTGTGGTATGATAATTCCTCAAAATACAGTTAATATGATAAGAGCTAAACTATCAATGGACTAAACAATTATTGTCGTTATCCTGAGCTTTAGCCTCACGATCCCGTAATCCCATGTGCTTTAGAACAGAGCCAAACAACAAGCATTATCACGGTCCAATTAATTATGGACTATGCTGTATCAACCATTTTGCTTACTTTATCACAGAAAATGTGTATGTGGAGACGCAAGTGAGAGCTGATATGCGATGGAGGGAAAAATTCTAATACGATTTTCCGCATTTGTTTGAGAACAGTGAGCATAACACTTTTCACGTTTCCAATTTCACACTCCTAAGACTGGTCTTGCTTTTCGCTTTGGGATAAAAATAAATCCTGCATCAGTGGTTCCACCATTCCCAGAAATTATCAAATGCAGAAGCACGAAGTAGAAAGTGTCTTTTCTCCACAAACGAAGCCCACCCATGCATTTCACCAAGGACAACTGGCTTGCAGTCAGACGATGATGAATGGCTCTTTAAGGTGAACCAAGTAAAGCTATTACGGTTAACTGATTGAGGTGTTGAAAAGGCTGGGAGATTGATCGCAAGGTATTGTTGCATCTGAAAGGCAACTCACATATGGAGACTAGAGATCGAGAATGAGAGTGACACAAGGTGAGAGAAGAGAAATACAGAAATGTGGATATAGAGAGCAGGGGGTGGATACAACATCAGTGAGAGAGACAAACCCTGAATGCACTGGGAAAAATTCTCTCAGCAACAATACACTGAATAAATGACCAAGTCCCCCAAACTATTACAATTTTATAGGCATTTTCTAATGTCTGGCAGTAACACTGTTGTGTGGGCCTCAGAAGCCAAGACTTGATTAATAATGTAGCTGAAATCTTAGCCTCACATGTCCTATTGCATTTCCTATTTTAATACTCATGGTGTATCAAGCTGTAAATAAGGTTCTCTGTTTCATTTTTAAAAATGTTTTGGAATTCAGTCGTCACCAAACCCCAAAGTACATTGGGAAGTACACCAAAGTCACATTTTATTTATTTTATTTAAGACAGAGACGTTCTTAGTACTTTTGTAAAAAAAAAAAAAAAAAAAAAAACCCAGTACCTATGAAATTAGTTTGTGATGTCACACAATAGACTCAACGCCTTGAACCTATCTTGTCTGATATGCAAATAAGTAGAGGATGACATGGTACCTGGAAACTTCTAACCATCAAACCTGCATGCGAAGCTAGTTAACTAGTAATAAACAAAATATTGGGTGTTATTGTGTATTTTTACAGGTTTGGCCACTGTTAAATAAAGTCCTGAGAATATGATGATACAAACTGAGACTCAGATACTGAAATCCCATTCGTCCCCAGTCTACCTGTGACAAATGCAAGCTAATTTACTAGCAGTTAACTAGCCGGCTAGCTATTTGGGATGGCAGGTGGACATGAGGCGTTTCCAATTAGCATATTCATGCATATTCATAGATGGTATTTTTTTTAATGAATGTAAGTATGTAAATGTGTTGCTAGGCAAATAAACATTACACAATATATTATTCTATATACATAGACTATTTTAATGGTTCAGGATTACATGTTCAGGGGTACTTTAAGGACTGGATGTAGAATGTGATATAAATCAGTGATTCCCCGTCGCTTTCAGAAGCTGGATCATGTGTGTGAGAGCAGGTTGAACACTAAACCATTCAGGGTAATAGTTGGCTGGGAGTTATACTGAGAATTTTTTCTAGATGTCAACATACTGGTGAGGGAAATTTGCTTGTTCATGAAAAATAAATAAAAAGCATCTAACCCCATGTCCGCTGCACTTGCCCGAGCACTCATGGACTCCAAAGACACTGATGTTTTGACACTGCCGATTCAGACACATCTACAGAGAGAGAGAGAGAGAGAGAGAGAGAGAGAGAGAGAGAGAGAGAGAGAGAGAGGCTTTGAACGAATGTAGATTTCCACTTCAACACTTTCCACTAAAACAGAACAAGACCTACGTTCTGCAGGGACTAGTCCTCCAAAGCCCAATTACAGCTGTGGTCAGTATTCATACACTCAGCCCTCAAACACTCCACCCAAATATAATGAGATTTAGGAATGAGCAACCTAGCATCATATTCATCCAAAAGCTGAGTAATCGGAGATGGTGGAGTAATCAGCTGAGTAATCAGTGAGAAGAAGAGTTGGATGTCGGGAAGCCTGGCATGATGCTTATTATAATTAACTGTGTCGTCTCGCAGGAGGGAATAATTGATAGACAGCACGAGAGGCAATAGGTCACACACACACATCTGTAAAGCCATGTCTGAGTAATAGCGTGATGTCAGGCTTTCCGTTGTTCCTGCTCACTGTTAGGGATGATGAGGCCATTCTTTCCCTTATTAACATTTCACTGTCTCGCAAACACACACACACACACACGCACACACATACACACTCTTGCACACATGTAAAGCCAAGACTGCATGCACACTACCTCATTACAGAATCAGACACACTGACATATGTCCCATATAAACCCTACAAAATGGACACAAACTGAATAAACACACACACATAGCATGAAGGTCAAAGAGCAGTGTTTCCCAAACTGATCCCTAGGGAATCCCAGATGGTCCACATTTTTACCCTCTCCAAGCCCCAACACACCTCTACCAGGTATCCAGTGATCTTGATTGCTGGTTGTCACAGGTTGGGAGCTGGGAGCTGGGAGAGAGCAAAACTGTGGACCGTCTGGGGGGCTTTGAGGACCACACATACTTTGGGGCCTGTTTTACAGCTGCTAAAGAGCACTGGGCTGGGGAGGATAGTCGCCTTTCCATCCACAAAACAAACTGATATTCATTGCTGGATTGGTGTAGGCACGTTTCTGGACAGTGATCCATGTGGGGGTTTTTGCCATGTGACTAGGAATCATGTGACTAGGAAAATAATTTATATATGGATGCCCTGCCCCAGACTGACCCCTATTGGTTCAAGCATGGACACTTCAGAGTACATCCGTCAAAAGTTTCAATCTGGTGAACTTTTTAAACAAATGTAATTTTCACACATTGGCATCAACACATTGTTCTGCTTGCAATCAATAGCAAGTGGTGCATTTTTAACGGATACCAAAATGAGAAGTCCCCAAGGGTACATGGCTACATGCAGATCTAACATTCAGAGTTTAGTTTCAATCCTAATCCATGCAAACAATCTCCCTGGCAGGATATAAACAACATATCCAACTGTGTTAGATTAGATTTAGAACTAAATTCGGATGATAGAATCCAAGGAGCCAGATCAAGCAGCCCCTGACAGCCCTTTTCCCCCAACAAGGTGCCGGTGTCTAATCTGGAACTGTTTCATGATTTTCCACCGTGAATTAGCTTGTTCATGGCTAGCAAAATCAATTTGATTCCAGCACTAAAATGCTGCTGGTGTAGAACCAAGAACCAAAGACATCAAATAATTAGTTAAATTAATAAGGCAATGATGAATCAGTGGTCTGAGTAAGAAACTGACAGTTACTGGCAACTGCAATGAACTGAATGGGGGCTACATAGCTAATACTAATTCTAACAAAACAAAAAGCATCAAAAACATGTATCTGTTGCCTTGTGTGTAGTTACTGTAATTTTTTCTTATGCTGTCTATAATGATAAAGGATTTAACTTTGGATGGCAAAATATGTTCTCAAACCCACAAGTAGCCTACAACTAAAATCCTAGTAAAATCCTTTATTACACAGTGCATAAGAAAACTCCCACATCTGATGACGTGTTGGTTTGGCTCTTAAACAGGTTCTTTAGAAGGTTCACTGAACCAGCACCGGCTCTGGCACCTGCACTGGCACCATGTTAGTGGAAAATGAGTATTGAGTGCTTTATTTAGAAACTACTACTAGTACAGACGGTTATATTCAGCCTTCTCTTCCTCTAAGGCTTCATTTGGTAAACTTGCTTGCATGCTCTCACCATGTTGTTGCCGCACTTGGTACCAGTCAGTACCAGCCCTGGGTCAGGCATGTCATCACCCAGGTACACGTGGGTCCCCCGGCACAGGATACGCCCACCCTCCGGCAGAGGGATGTTGGTCTCTATGGAGACTGCATTGGTGCCAATCACTGGACGATTAGCCCCGCCCTGGCACTGGATCTTCCCACATTTAGCATCTCTGTAAAAACACATACACTTTAGTTTATTTGATTGATTGATGGAATAATTGGAGAAATTAAAAGAAAAAAAAAAAATATATATAGTATATATACTGTATATATATACAAAAGTCACGAGACAGCACTCAGTTTATAAACATAGTTAAAATACTTTAATTCAAATTTTTTTAACTTGTTCATTAGGGCATAGCTGCCATAGCTACAGTTGAGTGCAAAAGTTAGCATACCCTTGGAAACAAATGAAAGAGACGAAGACGTATACCAACAAGACATTTATGTGTTAGGTTTTACAGATTTTCCTTCATTATTACAAGTAACAAAAAAAAAAAATCATAGTTCAGCCAAATCCCAAATGGATTCACAGGGTGTAACATATAGGTGTTGTACTACCTATGTAGTGTACTACATGCCTAATAGAACGGCATTTGATGATCAGTCACAGGAACAGCGCAACTCTTGTAAATTTAGTACTTGCCTGTCCTTTCTGATTCTTGCGAAATCTGATATTACAATCTGCAACTGTGCACTGTGTCTCCATCTGTGCATATAAAATGGTGCATTCTTGTTCTGGAGAAAACATCTACATATTAATTTTTATTTTATTAAATTTTTTACAGACAGTGCTAGGAAATGCAATGTTCAGTGCAAATCCATAATAATCGGGTAGAGAGTTTTATTAAACTGGAAAGATAAGATCAAGCACTATAAAAAGCAATATTGTCTTCCCATATTTATTGACGGAGGCGGAGCCTTGTTATTTTCTTGGTCGTAAAAAACCTATGGGTTCCATTAAGAAACTCATAAAACAGCTACAAATGTATAATGGCTTTTTCGTATAATATATACAAATTTGAATGATACCAGGTTACCTGATGAGTGATAAATAATAATGGCACCATAGCAGACCAAGAACTGCCTTGAGATTAGAGAAGAACTTCTCACACACACAGAGAGACTGAGAGAGAGAGAGAGAGAGAGAGAGCAAGACGAGGGTTTTGTTTTGTGAATCAGTAATCAGCTCTCTCTTTTTTTTTCTGTTAGCATCCTCTCTCTCTCTCCTTAACTGTGTCCACTTCAGTAATTTGGGCAATTACATCCATCAGTAGATGATCAGTGATCACTGAAGTATTTAAAGTACCTGCCAATCCAATTTCCAATAGAGCAAAATGTTCAACAAGTGCTACCTGTTTATGTAAATTACAGTGGTTCCTCCACTGCTACTTTTTAAGACTGAGTTTTGTTGTGTCCGTCACACACGCCATCTCTACAGGAAACCGTAGGCTTTTGTGTGAAAGACCAATTCAAAGAATATGACAGTTGAAATAAAATGATGTTTGCTACTCATCATCAGTTTTTTTCTTCATACAGTTCTTCTCTCTTTTTCTTTATATTTCTTTTAAAATGGAGAGGAAGAAAGAAAAAAGTCTCACTGTGCTTCACACTTAGCGAATGAGCCTTTGGAGTCTTTTCCACAGTTCCCATATGGGTCTCCCGCTGAGTTCACCCTCTCGAAACAGATGCCCGGAGCTGGCTTTGCCCCTACAGAACACACACACACAAACACACACACACACACACACACACAAGGACAAACACGCATACACCATAAGTTTAGAGTTATTCTCTATAACTTCGGATCTTTGTTTGTTAGAATTGTGAAATGCGTGTAAAAGGTTTATAAAGGATAAAATGTTCTTTTGGCAATAGCGACCCTACTCTGAAATCTAACCCTAAACTCTTCACACAACATGGTTCATTGAAGTGGTGTCTTCACACACTCTCCAAGTTAATCCCGGGCTTCTTATTAATACTAGAGCTGTCAAAATTAACATGTTAATAATCCATTAATAACACTTTAATGATGCGTTGCTGGGATACGTTTTTTAACGCTACTCATTTTTAACACCATTGACGCATTTTTCTAGTTTTGTTCTTCAAACCATACTTATTTCCAGGCTAGTTGCTCGCACTCTGCAACTTGCCATAATTAAACATTTTTTATGGATAATACTAGAAATTGGTAAGCAACCATAATTACCTCAGGGTTATAGAGCATTATAATGAGGAAAATTGAAAACTGTGTTCACATGCTCTGATGGTAATGGAAGGGAAGGGAAGCACGATGCTGAAGTGTTTGCCATGCTATTCAATGCAATAGCAAAGCAGTGGGACATTGATAAGAAAGTTACCACACTTGGCACAGAGAGTACTGCCGAGGCTAAAGGCTAAAGGCTACTTGATTGAAACTGTCTTTTGAACGCCTGCCTGCTCACAGTCTCCAATACTATCCTAGTGTCTTTACACACACACACAATGGCGTGTAACAATGCCCTATAGCCAAATCCTTAAAAAATGTTGCCCACTTCAAGCACAGCCCAAAAATTTAAATAAAAATTATACAAATCATGGTTAATCGTGATTAACATACAAAAATAATGTAATAACTGACTATTAGCACTGGATAATATGATGATATGATATTGATATTGCGATATATTTAGGGCTGGAGTATTTGTTCGTTACATTGGTATTCATTTCTTGTTTAGTATTCGGAAGCTTCGTCTTTTTCTAAAACACAAAAATTGTAACCTAAACTAGAGTTGTGCGCAAGACTGTTTTTTTAATCCCACTCCCGCCGGCAGTTATTTCTGTTTGTAACCACCCATATTATTTTGTAATATTAATTCAAATTCAAACTTCGTGAGAGTTCCAACTGCCACAGAGCGTAGGAGTGAAAATCTCACTGGATTAACAAACTTTATGTGTTCATACACAGTGGCAATGCATGTTTATAACAATCTGATGGTCAGTACAGATATGTGCACTTTATATTTACTAAACCCGTGAATGAAAACACAGAAATGAATGAGCCGCGCCCGGTGTAAAAATGAAAAGCGCTGTGGGGCGGTTGTGGGATGCTGCGCATGCAGTGTCGGCGCTGGTGTAAAATGGGCTTAATCCACAAATCAGAGGTACCTGATTTGTGTCCACTGTATTTTAAGACCTTTAATGGAGTTTTACTGAACGATATTGGAAATGTACTCTCTCTCTTTGTCCTGCTAGCTTCATATCTGACCTCCTGCATGAGAGTAAAAACCGCCCGCCTACTGCCTATATTGCCTATACTGGATATATTTTGAACTGCAGTAACAAACGGTGAATTATAAAACGTAAATATTATTGTTTTTAAGGGTGGTTTTGAGAACAAGTATTCGGAAACTCCAACGAGTATTCAAAGCCTGTAAAATGCTATTCGGGCCAACCCTAGATATATTAATATAATGATACACCCTTCTGAGAATTGTGAGTATTGTTAGGTGTCAGTGTTTTTTAAATAATTTCATAGTTAATCACGGCAACTGATTGGATGTTGAAATTATTATTTTTTGTACCAAATCTTTAACTTTACTTAATTGTGTTGTAATTTTAATTATATGGGTCCACTGTTTGGTTTACTGCTTTGTTAGCAAAGCTATATATCGTGGTACATATCATTTATCGTGAAAATGTCTTCTCTTCAAGCATGTCACGGTGCAGTGGTGGAGAGGTGGACACAAGCGCAAAGCCATTTGAACATACATTTATTTAAACTAACAGGAAACATACACAGGATACCAACACACATATACACGCGACATAGAACAATCAAGCACAAACTGGACGGGAACAAGAGGGCTTCATAAACACTTACTAATGAGGGGAGACAGACTGGAAACAGGTGGATGCACTTGACATAATTAACAGGGCAGGACTAGACACGCATAACAAAGTCCAGCGCTCGCACATGTTGCGCGTCGCCATGGCAACCGCCGAGCATGTTAACACCATATAATACACTTGCCATATCGTCCACGCCTAATAGAAATGTATTATTTTAATCTTTTATAGCCATATTTAATACATAAATAAACCATTTAAATTGGCATAGCACTGTAAACATCCTCCGTCACAAAAATGCATGAATCACCATTTGGAGCTGATGTTATTCCAACCTCTAGATGGCGCTGTGACTCACCCTGACCCCAGAGTGTGATGCACTGCTGTTCATGTGTTTGGCAAATGCCATTATAACAGTGTCCATCCACGCCGTGGCACGCGTGACCGTCGTGCAGGTAAACGTTAGCGGGGCAGTGAGGGTCTGAACCCGTACAGAACTCTGGCAGATCACATGAGTTAGTGGACTCTCGGCATGACGTACCTGCAGACTTCAACTGAACCATACACACACACACACACACACAAATAGTTAGAGATCATTATCACACATCATGAGACAAGGTGACTCCATTTCTCATTTCAAATGGAACAATGTGTAAGCGCTTAACCTTAGCAAAACGTTTAAAAGGATAATAAATCAATGTGAGCTGTTTTGTGTGCGTGTGTGTGTGTGTGTGTGTGTGTCTTACCTGACAGTCTTCACAACACTGTCCATGTGCACACACTGCATTCCCCTTCAGAGTGCATGTACTAGCATTACAGCACGGATTCAAACATTCCTGTAGAAAGACAGAGGAATACAGAGTTAGGAAAGAAAATGAAAAAGACAATGGTGCTCCTGAGTGGCGCAACATCGTAAAGATGCGGTAGTTTTCTTCACGTGTCTCAGAGGAAACACGTGCTCTTCGGTTGGTGGCTGTCGTGCGATAGGAGAGAGAACTAGCTAGTGGGTGGGAATTGGCGATGACTAAATTGGGAGAAAAAGGGGTAAAAAAAAAAAAGACAATGGTGAATATATATATAAAAAGAAATGCACAGACACACTCAGAGCAAGCCATGAAATCTACATTGGGCACGTCCAAGTACACCATGGGCTCTTCTCAATACTCTACTCAATGCCTACTCAACACCTACTCAACTCATTTAACCTACTTTCTTAAGGCTGTGACCCAAAAATAGATCGAAGTCCTGAAAGGAATCCACTAAAAGGAATCAAGTAGAAAGAGGAAAAGGAGCAAGGAGAGACACACTTTAAAAAAAAGGTTAAATCTAGAACTCTTTAGGGGAAATCTTAGGAGCCCTTTTTTTTAAGAGTGCAAGTCTTTTATTGTAGCACGTGTCATAAGCCTACATTATGAATTCTCCACCTTCACAAAAAAACTAAATCCAATAAATAATAAGATAAAAATAATAATAATGAACTAAAATACATCCAGTACAAATGAAAACCTTAAATCCTTAGCTCAAAGTCAAATATAATTTCAATAAAACATGTCCCTTTGATAGTCAATAGATGATAGAGTTGAAACTTGTATAGACTAAACATGGGATGTACGCGTGCAATAAGGTTCTGATTAATGTTAATTCAGTGTGTAATCAATAAGATTCTGATTAATGTTAATTCAGTGTGTAATCACACCACGTTGTGTAGAGACAGATTCGTTTGCCCAGTGACAGGCAATACAGCTGTGCAACAGGTCATCGATAAGTGAAGTCTCTTGAAAGCAAAGCCTCAATGAGCAAAGATATCGAATTTGGCAAATAGATTTGCCATCGATTCCACTGTCCTTGCATTTCATCCTTGCTGCCATTCCCTGTGTCCTTAGAGGGAGGAGCTAAGACGAGGGGAGGGGAAGCAGGAAAAATAATTAAGGAAATGCACCTATAGAAATGAAAGGAACCCTTGTAACCAAGTTCAACTTGTTTAAATCAAGGTCCTTTGCCCTTTTCTCATAACTTTGTAACCAATCAAAGCAGAATCATGTACTTTGTGTTGGAGTCAATCATAAACCCTAAATAGATCCATACAGTGACTCAAAACAATGAAACTATAAAGGTCTTGACCAAACAGACATATAAACAAATACAGGACTACACTCTTAAAAAAAGGGTTCCTCAAGAGTTATTTGGATGGTTTACGGTTCTAGCTTTCTAAATGGGTTTTACTGTGATTTAAACTGTGATTAAATCTTTGACGAAATCTACAACAGCGACATCCTGATATAAGAAAATAACGGACACCTCCAGCCAATCGGAAACAAGCATTTTCCATGGCAATGGTATAAAATATCATATAACAGTTTTCATAAAGTACTTATCATAACATCTGCCATTAAATATATGCTAACTAGAGCACACACAAAAATTCAGCATGTGACATCAAACAGTATGGGAGATATCATGGCATCATAATTAGCGGTAATGGTAACATGACACTCTTATATCACTGGATGTAAACTGTCATGGAAACTCATGATAGCATATGACATCTTCCATGATGTGTTTATGACATGGTTATGTGGTTTCTGTAAACCACATGGACTGTGTGTGAATGCAAGTGTGTATAAGAATCTTGTTAGTATTCTAGGCGTGTCCCTCTCTGCCTATTGTCTTGTGCCAAAGCATTGATGGAGGCAGAAGAAACTCTGAAGAAATTCTTCTTAAACATGATGATTGACGGGTCTTTATTGCTCTTATGAGCTGCCATTGCGATCGCCAGCAATAAAGATCAATAAACAGACATCGAGACCAATCAAATGCCTACAGGACGATGTCACTAACACACGCTGAAGTGTGAAGGGCTTTAAAGCATAGTGTGCTTTTCTGGGCTTCCAACTCCTGCTCAACATGTGTGTGTGGTGTGAGAGAGATTTCTGGGGGTTTCTCCCAGTATGGTCCGGGCCAAAGCATCTGTTTATGTCACTTGTCACAGATTTGGATCATAATACCGTAATGACCCATGACTAATGCTTGGACTGAGAGACTGAATTAGGATGATTGTGTTAAATGTGTTTGTGTAACACGATAATGCGCGCACACACACAGAAAAGCAGTGTCCTCATTAGACCCTCACATCACTCCAGAGGGAGAGAGAGAGAGAGAGAGAGAGATTTGAAAGGCACTTTAGAGTTCACAGATACACACACACACACGCACGCACGCATGCACGCACACACACACACACACACACACCCACACACACAAATGCACATGTACAGAAAAACATGCCCCAGTTTTCACTAGCCCGTATCAGAGAGGGACAGAGACAGTGATGCATTTGAACCCTATCATACTAGCTGTCCCACTGGCAGGATGAAATCCCATGTTAGAGCATCACTGTTTCTCAATTCTTTAAGTGAAAGAGATGCAATAATTTTGCTGTGAAACTTATGAGCTGAAAGTCATCACCAAACTACTGTGTAATATCGTATATTTTTTTAATAATTTGTCCTGCTGCCTGGTGCATTGCTTTATCAGCTACAAGGTAACACTTTACTGGAACCCTGCACCATAAGACTAACTTAACCATGTCATAAACATATCATAACAGTTTATGTCAGGTTGTATAGCAGTGGCGTGATACCATTACCGATAATTTTTGTCATGACAACTAAGTTTTACTAAGTGTGCTCTAGTTAGCACATCTTATAGCATGTTCTTTGATAGATGCTATGACAAGTACTTCATGACGACTGTTATAACACTTGACAAAATAAGTGTTACAACCACTCTGACTTCATGAGAAATGTCACTTGACATACCGCCTTCCTAATAAAATATTATGAGTTCTATAGGGGCAGTGGTGGGGCAGTGGTGGCTCAGTGGTTAGGGCACTGGGCTACTAATCAGAAGGTCATGGGTTCAAGCCTCAGCTCCACCAAGCTGCCACTGTTGGGCCCTTAAGCAAGGCCCTTAACTCTCAGTGCTCCAGGGGAGCTGTATCATGGCTGCCCCTGTGCTCTGACCCCAGCTTACCAACTTGCTGGGATATGCGAAGAATCAATTGTACTGTACTTGTATATGTGACAATAAAGTAGCATTCTATTATAATCAAATTAAAGACATTTCACCGCAAGCCATGGCTTGCTATAAGGCATTAGTGTAAAGAGAACATTGAAAAAAAAAAAAGATCTTGCATCTTGTTAAAATACAGTGATGGGTATTCACAAATATCTTTAAAGCAGAGGTGAGCTAAACTAAACCCTGAACTACTCGAAATTTAGCTTGTACTAACATCAAAACATTAGTGTGTTTTCACACTCCCAGATTAGCGTTGCTTTGGAGTGATGAGGAAGAGAGTGGCGCAATGAAGTAAAATGGAAGAGACAAAAACCAATGAGAAAGTTCTACAATTATTTTTTTTTTTAAAGTCTTCCCCCCTCTGAATAAAGATATTTCATAAAACTATAATTTAGAACACCATATGAAAAAACAAAAGGCTATATAACTACAACAAAATTGGTTATTTTACATAAAGAACAAGATTATTTTCAAAATGTATATAAATACATGTGTGTGCGTAAATTTTATTTTTTTTTTACCTGTGCCACTGGTCCACAAGGGCTTTGGAGGGAAGCCTCCAAATAATTTGGGGTTTGGGATTTCCAGTCGCAGAGCAGTTCAGCTGAAGTTGACTTCCATATTCCAGCTCAGTCTTCCGGTCTGATGTCTCAATTATTTGAGGGGCAATATCTGTTTTTTCCACAGATACAGTGACCACTCGCCGCTCTGATCCTGTGGAACTTGTAGCAATGCATTCATATTTTCCACTGTCAGAGACATCCAGGTTTTTCATGTGAAGAGTACCATTAGGAAATGAGTACACTCTGATGTTAGCGTAAAGAGGCCTTACAACTGTCCCATCCATCAAGACCCAGTGTGTAGTGGGCTGAGGGTCTCCTTGGGCTGTACAGGCCATCCAGAGGCTCTGCCCAACACCAGCCCTTACCAGTTGCCGTTTCTCCTCCAATATGCCAGGAGGTGCTGCCACCACCTGAAGCCGCACAGTCGCTGTGTCTGCACCAGCGGCATTACTTGCAATGCACTTATAATGTCCTCGATCATAAACTGATACCTGTTGGATAAGCAGAGTACCTTCTGGTGTAACTGTTACTCTGCCTCGCTCATTGTTTTGACCCCTAACTTGAGTGCGGTTTGCTAGAATCCATGACACAACAGGCACTGGTCTGCCCTCTGCTTTGCATTTCAGCTCAACTGTTTCACCAGAGTGGACTTTAATCTCTCGAACTTTTGGTTCCAGTATTCGTGAAGGATAAGCCACAACTGACAGCATGACTATGAGT
Organism: Olivaichthys viedmensis; assembly: GCA_028565825.1. Lineage (NCBI taxonomy): Eukaryota > Metazoa > Chordata > Actinopteri > Siluriformes > Diplomystidae > Olivaichthys > Olivaichthys viedmensis. Next base: position 11,447,364 of record JAOUQW010000021.1, read on the forward strand.
TTGTCAGACCCATAAGCATTCTCAGCCAGACATAGATATTGTCCACGGTCTTTGACATTTGCATTCTGGATCAACAATGTTCCATTTCTGAACACCTCAAATTTACCCACTTTGGCTTTAATGGTAAAAGTACTGCCTAAAATGAAAAGAGAAGAAAAAAAACCCTATAAGAAATGCATAAAAACACACTATTAGCTAAAGAACACACAGGTCTACCACATAAAGTGTAATCATAATGTGATTATGTAAATACGGATAAATTCTTACATGCAGTAATCAGCAGATTTTCTACATAAACTTTGGAAACATTTTTTGTACATTCAAAACCTCAGGTCTTAATTTTAAACCTTAATTACAATAACATACAAAATCCATACCTGTGCTTGAGGAGAATCGTTTCCAGCTGATGGCAGGTTCAGGTATACCTGTAGCCTCACAAGGAAGGAAAGCATCAGAGTTTGACTCAACTGTAAAACTGGCTGCATGTCCCCCAACAATTCTTGGCTTAGATGATATATCCTTTGCAGTTGACTCAAAGCCAATGGTTGTTGATGATGTAGTGTCATACACAGTGGTGTGATTATAAGTATATGAAATTCCATTAGTAATATTACTGCTAGATGGAACTGAAGTGCTCTTGTGGCTTTTTTCTGCTGGGAGAACAGTCACTGCGTCAAAGGTTAGTGTCCTCTCAGTACCAGTCCTCTCCCTAGACCCATCCCTGTTTCTGGAAGATGAAGCCGTTGTTCTTGGTTGTTCAAGATGGTCCCTGTGTCTACTGCTTGATACATTTGGCCTTACTCTTCGAATCACAGGTCTCTGTGTTTGATACCTTCCACCTCTTCTTGGGGGAAGTCTTATGTTTGTGTTCATTCTTATTTTGTTACCCTGAACTTCTGACTGTGGTGTGGTATATGGCATTGCTATATTAGTTGTCTTATAAGATGTGGTCAATGTTGGTGAAGGTTGACTTGCTGTAGAATAGGTTTTTGGGAACTTGGGAGGTTTGGCCGAGTTCCTCCACTCTTCATTGTCAATGTCTGTAACACCAGATGAAGTGTGTATGGAGGATATTGCTGTGTCTATAGCAGGTGTATACAAGGGCCTGTGCATCCTTGAGTCTATCTGAGGTGCTATAGAGGTGGTTTCAAATGCAACAGATTTGGTAGGAGCTTGTGTGGTTAATTTCTTTATTGGCCGTCTTCCTCTGAAACGTCGTCTGTGAAAACCTGGCTTTCGATTTCCCCAAGACCTGCCAGCAAACCCCCCAGACCCCCCTGAGTCAGAGCCTGAGGACTCACTGATATCTTCCTTGTATGTAGTTCTCGTAGCTGTTAGGGATGGTTGAATTGGGGTAATATGGGACACTGTAGCTGTAGATAACCTGGATCCATACATAGGTGTAGTGACAGGCCTGTACATTGCTGTTGTTTTGGGGTAGTTTTTAGATGGACTGGCAGTTGTAAATAAAGTTTTGACTTCATAAGAAATCTGTGATTCTGTGAACTTTGATGAACCTGATAAGTCATCAGAGGATGTTTCTGAATTGTATTGATTCCTTGATTGTGTCACAGGAGAAGTGGCCGTCATCGGTGCAACCAGCGACCCTTCAGTAGGTAGGGCAGTTAAGACCTTTGACGGTGCAGTTGTGGTCAAGGTTCTGACTGGTGTTGTGCTCTGTGTTGTAGTGGATGGCTTAGCTGGCTTTCGAAGTCTTCTAAGAATTTCCCGTTGACCATCTTTGCTTCCAAATAATCTGTGCCATGGTATCTTTCCCTGTATGACTTTAGAAGCCTTAGTTGTTGTAGTTACAACAGTGGTTGAAACTTCTTTCATGGGATCTCGTGTTGGTTTTTGCTCAGGGGCATCGGCAGAGGTAATATATTCACTGGAAACATCAGATTTCAGTTGTCCCTCACTTTTGAAGGAATTTGATTTAGGAGATGTCACTGGTGAAGTAACAAATAGGGTGCTTATTGTTGTGACAAGTTTTTCAGATCTTACAGAAGAAGTTGGGATATGAGATCCGATAGTTGGATTGACAATTCTTTGCTCTATTTTTTGCTCTTCTGCTGTCTTGGATTTTACAGTAGACATTCCTCCTTTCTCATTATCACAATCTGTGGTTAGTTCCACTGTGTATGGTACAGTAGCATTGCCCTCATACTTTACAGATGGCCTTTTAAGCTTATCCAGTAAGGATTGTATATCTGTAATCTTGTTTGGCCGAATAATCCTGCGCCTGTTGGGAAAGTTACGTCTCCTTCCTGGTCGCTTTTTATTGGGAGGAATTATGTGTATCTGCTGGTGGGAGATGATTGTGGATCCAGGGGGGAGACGAGGAGACTTGATTCTTTGAGTAGTATGAAACATGATCTCATCTTGTTCTCTTTCTGTTGTGGTGACTGCTGTAAAAGTGGTTTGGCTCTCAGGGTCTGTAGATGTGTGTACTACTGGGTTCACCCTTTGTGTTGGCCGATCCATCATGGGTGTCACATTGGGGTTCTGAGAATTAAGATGTGGCAGTACCTCTGCATCTGCAATCTCTGGAATATCGCCAGAAAATTGAAGTTCCATTTCATTTATGGTGTCAGTAACTGTAAATTTTAAGGTAACAGGTTGCAATAGCTTGTTCGTGCTTATTTCAGGACTGTAGGATTTGCTATCACTAGTGCCAACGTTATAACCTTGAGTGGTTATAAAAGGTGTTGTCTCATCTTTTTGAAATGCATAGTTGCTAAGCGTAACACTGGGCACCATTGGGATGGCATCTGTGTAAGAGTAGGACCTTGTTGTCATTGTTCTCATGTTTTCTGTTGTTGTCATAACATTTCTTAGATCATCGGTTACTACCTCTGTGATTGCAACAGCGTGGTTCTGATTGTTCTCTAGTAGGCGATGTGTGGTCATAACACTACCATAGATATTTTCAGGATTTTCTGAAATTGATATGACGTGACTTGGAATGGAAATGTTATCTTCAAATACGGTATTCCCTGAACCTGTCTCACCATCAACAGAAAGTCCTTCATTAGCTTGTGATTCATCTGATGGGTTTATTCTGACATCTTTATCTTTCCCCGATTTCTTGTTTTCAGATCTCTTGATATAATCTGCTAATTTCTCAGGATCTATTCTCCTGGATGCTTTGTCAATCAACCTTCTAGACCACCCAGTGCGTCTGCTACCACCCCATTTATTTATTGGACCTTGGCGAAGGGAGGGCCTAGGGTATGGTCTGTCTGAAGTAATTGTCCTTGATTCCTGGCTAACCTTACTAGAAAGACCTTCACTGTGAAGCATGTGGCGATCTTCTGTGCCTGGCTGTACATCATCAGCGGACCCCTCTATGTCTGTCAGTGTCACGATTTTTGACCCATCACTAGAAACAGTTACTAGGGAGGCTAATAAATCTACACCGAGAGTATTAGCAGCTAAGCATCTATAAAAGCCCCTGTCTCTCTCAGTCAGTCGATGTATTCCCAAAGTACCATTCGGGAAGAGTTTTCTGTTTCCAAAAGACCGATCCACAACAGTGTGGTCTGGTAGTATCCATTGAACAGAGGCTTGTGGGGTACCGTTTGTTTCACAATCAAGAAATAAGCTCCCACCTACTGAACGTGAGAGCCGAACCCCATTGACATCCTCCTCTTCAACATCTGGGGACAACACGGTAACCCTAAAGGAAAGTACATCTGCATCTAGATAGTTAGTGGCAATGCAGTGGTAAACACCAGCATCAGAGCTATCTGCTGCTCTTACAGTAAGCTTCCCATTGTCTAATATTACTATCCTCTGGTCCTCACTGCTATATGGTGCACGCACCTTGCTTCTATCTGGTAAAATCCACTCTATGGAGGGTTTGGGATCACCATAGGTCTCACAGTTCAGTTCAGCCACACCACCAGAAAGTACCGAAAACTCACTCTTGGTCTGGTTGTCCTTTTTGATCACAGTCCAGCTGTATCGGTCTCTTCTCACTTTATTGGTTTCAATATTCATTTCGATATTGGACAAGTATTTGATATGGAGGGTTGAATATGTGGTCGTAGTACGATCCAGCTGTAAGTTAATGGTACCTTGCATTAACCAAGCAGGATTTACCTTCATCTCTGCCTCAATCTCTGTGAAGATTTCATCATCAGCTGACCTTGCTTGCTTGTATTTGTAGATCATTTCTGGTGACATGGTGAGAAGTTGCCCCCTCTCAAGTCTCATCGGAGAATCACTGTAAGAGGCCAAGATGCCCCAAAGCGGACGAATATCCTCATAATCAATACTACAAACAAGTGATGTAGCCACAGTTGCACTGAGTGTTGTAACATCATCACCCTTTACCCCTTGAGTTACATTAAAATTGTCCAAACCTACTGGCCTCTGTACAACACAGGCAATGTTGGCATCATTGTGATACTGGTCTGTTATGTTCATTTCCATCATTCCAATTGGAGCGATAAAGTCATTGGAAAAAACTGGGGTATAGCTGCTCTCATCCATTGTGATATTCCGCTGTTTCAAATGAGGGTGAATCCATGGTTTAGAGCATGTGTAGGCTTGACTTGTCAGATGAATAATATTGCTGCCTCTGGAGGTGGGTGGATATTCACAGATGGGGCACATCTGTTCTCCAGGAAACTTCCTGTCTCTTTTGCATTTCAGGACACCTTTAAATACAGAATGGTTGGAATATTTGACATGAGAACTGTGGGTGTTTTAGAACGTAGCAACATGGTAAAAACATCAGGCAACATTTAACATACACTCACCGAGCACTTTATTAGGAAACTGTACACCTTCTCATTCATGCAATTATCTAGTCAGCCAATCGTGTGGCAGCAGCGCAATGCATAAAATCATGCAGATACGGACCAGCAGTTTCAGGTAATGTTCACATCAACCATCAGAATGGGGAAAAAATGTGATCTCAGTGATTTTGACCGTGGCATGATTGTT
>JAOUQW010000021.1:11464536-11476313 GCA_028565825.1 Olivaichthys viedmensis
CCCCACACACACAGTAATAATATTTTGTGAAGCCTCCCATGGAGAGAATAATAGCACTGAACCTCTTCCTGTAATGTCTAAGGTTGGAGACACTTGTAGAGGAATCTTAAACCAGTCTTCCATGCAAAACATTTAGTTTTTAATGGGATGCAAATTCAGAGACTGAGATGGACATTCTTTTCTTATCAGTAATGAGTTGGATAGATTCGTTTTATATTCATTTTATATTTTATATTTTGTTTTCAGCTGTTGTTCTAGATTTATGTTAACAATGGTGAAAGAATGAGATAAATAATTTATTTTACACATGACTCAATGTGCCTCGTTATTGCAAGCGCCACCAGGTCTCTTGGAGACAAGTAAACATGACTTAAACTTTCTTTCAGGAGCTCCTAGTCACCAGGGTCTGGTGATAGAGGGCACTGTTAGAGCAGTGAGAATAGAGCATTTTAGTCTTATACTCTTCTTGATGATCAGATGGCTTCTCTTGTGGAAAGAGGGTGTAACTCTTGAACACCCTTCAAGAATACCAGAAATGAATCATAGCGTGGGCTCGTTCCTAATTCCACAATCATGCATGCACAGGTTCATGTGCGTGGCAAAAATTCGGACCCAAAACCCAGATGATATTTAAAGCACAAATAATATTTAAATGATTTGATTATGTAATCCGCCCTCATAAACGCAACTCCACATACAGCCATGAGTACTAACATACTAGCATGACCTCACTGCTAACATCACAATAAAGTATGCACGACTTTGTGACAGGAACCCTGACCTAAAAATCACAATCATGTTCAAATACAAACATTATTTAGATTGTGATCTCCTTTCTTGTCCGTTTTCTAGAAGTTGGGGCTAGCCAGCTTTAGTTAGTAGCATGCTTCGTCTCCTTCTGGGAGGCGCCATATTTCACATTTGACTAAAGTTCAGAAACTCTGAGCGCTGAGCCATGCTTAGGGCCTTGCTTTACACACGTCCCAGTAAGTTTAAGTCTGCTGTTATGGATATGAACATGTTAACTGCCCCTAGGATGCGTAAATCCGCCTTGTCTTCCCCGTTGCTCCGGGGTCAGTGCAACACTGCCACAGATTGCTTGCTAACAGCAAGGTCAGCTCCAATTCCTCTGAGTCAGGCATTATTGAGCCGCTGCAGTTATGTTTGACTGGCGCCCAGTGGCCCAGCGAGCTGAAATTCTACAAATTACACAACAGCTTTATGTGAAGGAGTGCCGAGGCAGCGATTTAGACTAACTAAGCTTTTGACTGAGACCCTCTTGGACTGAGAAGCAGAACGTTTCTGATTTGAAGTTACATTGCTCAAATTGATGAATTACCATGAGAATGAATTAGAAATGAATTATCATGCCAGTTTAACCACTATGGCCAATATTACATAACATTATTTACATAAAACATTTGTAGAATTGATCTACAATTTTTATTGCACTATTTATTCTTTTCTTTTTTTTCTTTATCTTATTATACATGTGTACACATGTATTTATCTGTATATATTTGCACAGCTCTTTTTTATATTTCTTTACCATTTTTATCTTATTTATTTATTTTATTCACAATTTTCTTATTATGTTGTATTATATATATGCTGCTGTAACACTCAAGTTTCCCACCAGGGATTAATAGTCTAGTTTTGTTCAGTCCTGTCTTGTCTCGTCTTATCTTGTCTACTAGTTTTGTCCTCTCCTGTCTTGTCCTGTCCTGTCTTGTCTTGTCCTGTCCTATCTTGTCCTGTCTTGTCTTTGCCCTTGCCCTGTCTTGTGTCATCTTGTCTTGTCTTGTCTGGTCCTGTCTTGTCTTGGTTTTCTTGTCCTGCCCCATCCTGTCCTATCTTATGCTGTCCTGACTTGTCCTGTTCTTTCCTATATATCTGTATATATTCACAGAGCTCATTTTCTTATTATTATAAACATTTTCTTATTGTGTTGTATTACATAATACAGTTGTATTATATACAGTACATAACACATAATAATACATAATACATAATTACAGTACATATGTAGGAAAGGACAGGACAAGACAGGACAGCATGAGATGAACAGGATGAGGCAGGACATGAAAACCGAGACAAGACAGGACCAGGCGATATGAGACAAGACAGGACAGATTAAGACAAGACAAGACAGAATAAGGCAGGACAGGACAAGACAAGACAGCATGAGATAGAACAGGATGAGACAGGACCTTGTCCTGTCCTGTCTTGGCCTGTCTTGTCCAGTCCTGTCTAGTCTTGTCCTTTCCTATTAGTCTTGTCTTGTTATGTCCTACATATTTCCTAACCTCTATGACAATGACCAATATGGATGACCAATAACCCCACAAATAAAACTTTCATGTTTAGTCTACATGATGTAGATGCACACACACACACAGACAGAGTACTCCACTGTGCCATTCTGTAACATTTCACCTCATTTCATGGACCGTTTGACTGTTTTGCAGTGGGAATGATTCAGTAAAGAGGAATGCGGTGCAGACTGAATAAATGGTTCTCCGGCTCTGTAGCCCAGCCCCATGCCGACTACCTTCTGCTCACACAGGCAACCCAGGAGTCATAAAACATTACAATTTCATTAATTTCACTTTATGCATTACTGCTTTTCGCTGTCCTATGGAAGGAAAATGGAAATTAGTACTACTTACCATGTCTTTTTCAAGATTATAGGCTATTGAAAGAAACTAAAAGATGAAAGATGTAATTTTACACTTTGAAGTTAGCCAAACATATGATTTTATGCGATGAGAACATGAATAATATGGTGTTATTGCTCAATGTTTGACAGTCGTTACCAGGAATCAAAATGAAAAGTGAATGGTGCAATGGTATCAGGCTACGATAGCCTTCCAGGAAAGTGGGAAGAGGGAGGAATCCGATTCCCCTCACTTTCCCCCTTTTGCACAATAAAGCATATTTGCTCGTGACGTGACCCTCTCTCCCTCCACATCTGATGTATAGGAGATGCTCGACCTTGTGAGCAAATAACGAGCGCCATCATCGGATCAAATAGCACCGCTGTAATGTGAGCTTTACAAAGTTGCAAAGTCACTGCGTTCTCCTTTTAGCAGCAGCAGCTGCAAATTTTTCCCGCTTCCTCTCCTTGCGCTGGTGTCGTTCGAAGTTTAAAAGCAACCAAGGCCGCAGTGGCTTGGCCTTTCAGGATGCATAAACAAAGTCTGATAAAAAAAAAATAAAAAAAAGCTTTCATAATAAAGAGGCGATGATATATTTGTGGCTCATGTCAAGCATATACTGTATGTCCACTGGTTAAGAATAAATGCACAGAGAGTGAAAGTCCGAGTAGTGAAATAATAGAGCAGGAATGATCATCATTATGAAATAAACATAAACAGACAAACTTAGAAGACAAAAAACAAAGCAGCATTTCTGCTGAGTGACTATGGTATGTCATTTCCAAGTTGGGGAATATTTTCTAAATTAGCCTTATGTGTAATGAGCAGGGGAGTACTTTTAATTTCCTATAGCACCGAATCACCAGATCTCAACAGGCTTGTGCAAATGGCCTTCATAAATTGAACTTCACTGCTATGCTTTATTCAAACACACAGAGCCACATAACCTTTTTATGGGTCAATTGAAGCTGTTTTATGAACAAAATGGAGGTGTCCAATAAGGAGAAGCAGCACATTTGGGACTCCTAGGTAATATATCCCCTACACACCACGTCCGGTCTCTGTAATGAGTTTTCACATCTCCCAGCTCCCTAACTCCTCCATGTTCTTCATGTCCCTCTCAGTCCACTCACAAAACTGCAGGCCTGACCTCAGGCAAAGCAGAAGTAGAACAAAAGTACAGCCCAGGTTCTGTGAGTTCATAAGTAGGATTTTATCAGTAGAACTGATTGAAACCCTTGGAAAAGTAGCAAAAAAAAGCTTAAAGCTACACCACAAGTCAAGTTGCCTTGATGTAATACCACTGTAGTTTCACCTTCTACAATTTCCTCAAACTGCAATTGTGGTTTACACTCAAAAATACCATTTTAATTTACTACCATGATTTAAGTCTGGGATTAGTATTGGCCCCCATTAGATATGAGCTCTAAGATTTGTTTTTACCCCTAAATTAATATTATAGTTTTGTCTGTATTGTAATTGTGAAGCACTTCATGAGTTTGAGTTTGTGTGAATCAGAGAGGTGTGGTGCCTCACAGCTCCTGTATCTCTGATTGTGTTATGGTTAGTACAGTTTGGAAGAGACTTCAAGCCTGCTCTATGTACCCGAATGTTACTCTTGAAAAGAATGCTCCAAAAATTTAACCTGAAAAATGCAAAAATTAAGCTACCTGGCATTCATGATCCACATGCCTAAGCTGGCATTCATGATCCACATTAGCATATTTGGGTTATGAGAAGTTGGACTCAGATCAGTGGATGTGATCTTGCTATTGGTTTTGGATGTTACAAATAGATGGAGATGGAGAGCGACAGTTTGGCCTCAACAACTTCATTATTAGAAAATCAAGTGCAATGTAATGAACAAGCAAATCACAAGCTGAAGGCAAATTATCAGCACACACACACACACACTCACTCACAAATATAAGGCTCAAGATGATGCCTCAGCCATTAGCGCTCTTGTCACTCACTGCTGAGATCCAAATTGGCAAGTCTGTGGTTTGATTGACATGTGTGGGCTTTGTCCATCCAAACTGCAGCGTACATGCTGAGGAGGCGGATTACACCACTCAACAAGCATTTACACCTCCCTTCTGGATGTACCTTTGGGAGTAAAAGGTTGTTTTTGTCAAATATGATATGGTATGTCAAATTCACTTTTTCTGTTGCTTTTGCATGTAGAGGTTTTGCATGCATTAAATCTGGACAATGAAAAGTTTTCCTGATTATTTCATTTCTATCGTACCACTAGGAAATGCTTTCATCTTCATTGATCATTGACTCAGCAATTCAGGTTCTGTGCTGGTGTTCAGAAGATGGGTTAAAATCCCAGGATTGCCAGAGAGCCACTTAACCCTCAATTGCTCAGACTTACTTTATATAAAATTGTCTGCCAAATGAATACATGTAATAAATGACCATTATGTTATGGGTCTTAACAAACACCATGTTTGATTATTAGGTGCAGAGTTTATGCAAGTAACAGGGGTGGCCAAATCAAAGTCACGGTGCCCGGGACTAGCAGATTACGTGTCCAGGCTATTAGTTTTTTATTTGTAGTATCAGTAGGCTGCTGATATAGCGATCACTAGCGTGTTTTTTTTCCCTCCTGTCCGACAACCCATGGAAGAAAAAACGCTACTCCCTTTATTTTATTGAATATGTACTGTATGTTTAAACGTAACGTGATTCAAATGGTTAATATATTTCATAGGCTTCACTACAGACATCAACCGAAGGGGTGATCTGGTCACTGGTAGAAACTGTTTTTACTAGACGGATTAAATAACTTGCACATATGACAGACGATCTATTCAGAATCAGGAACACAGAGTGAGGTGGAATATCATACACTATTATAATATAACTCTTATGCTAGTACAACACGCTATCACATCACATTTAAACCCAATATGTCAACAAAAATGAAGCTAGTCAGGCTCGAATAATGCCTCAAATAACAACAAATTGCCAAAATGTTAGCCAAAGACTTGCTGCCTTTTTGTCGAGGGCACAAACATGATATACTACATTAAATCTGGACAATGGATAAGGACTATGGCTACACATCCCCTCCCTGGGATTTTGAATACTCACTAATTTTCTCTGTTAAGTACATCCCTATGTCGGTATTAACTAGCTAACTAGCTCTTGCTTGATTAGCTACTATGTTTTAACCTAGCTAATTACATTTGCGCGTAACCAAAACATGGGCAAGGACATTGGAGCTTTTACTTGCCCGGATAATGCTAATTAATTTTTTATTTGTCCACCTCAGTAGTAAGTTTTAGTGGCAAAGCAGATTTTTGGTGACCATATTTAACCCATATGGCTTATTTTTTTCTTTTTTGAATGACACTGCATTAAATGCATGCATGCAATTATATCTTGTTTGTGTCTGTCAGAGAGTAAAAGAGAGAAAAAGACAGAGAGAGGTTTGTTTTTGCGCATGACTCCAAAGCAAAGCCAACACATTGTCTAGGACACGTGTTTAATGATGTGCTTGTTCTGGTGAACTACATGATAGATTCATCGCTATTTGTCTGAGGATTTTTTTTACCCATGAGCCCTGGCGGTGTTTCCCTTGTGGGGTGGGGCAGCTACTTAGCAGTATTTGCTTGAAATAAGGTTCTGGTTTGCTTCTGTTTGTTTTTCTTAGACACATTACGGTGTGCTTGGTGTTATTTTAGACAACCCATCCGAAGTCATCACAGTAATACAATAACTGAGAGATTTGGAGACTGAAACACATGAACATATGGACTTATAATATACAAAAAGAAACAGACCTAGGGGCTGTGACAAGGATCTTCCTTGATTCCTTAATAATTTGCAGCCTTCATATAACCTCAGGTAAGCAGTGCAATAAGACATCTCGCAAAGAATCCATAGACTTTGTTTGACAAATGAGGTTGGCATTTGCATTTGAGGCTATATTAAATATGACCCTGACATTCTTTCCTCAAATGCATTTGAAGCAAGTAGGTGTTAGCCGGTTTTTGAGATTTCGCACCTTAGTCATCCTAAATTACATACATTTGAGTGCAATTTAAAAAGCATGTATACTGCAGAGCTGCTAATTTGCTACATCTACACTGTAGACCACCATCAATTTTCCTGCATTTTTAGAAAGGCCAGGTTTTTCCTTCTCAGCTTGCCTTTTGGTCAGCTAGAGGCTTACTGTAACTGCTGTTGTCCTGAAAGAGGCTGAGAGGTAGGCCATGTACAGTTTAGCATCTTTATGACAATAATATAGTAATAGTCATTAATTATAGCATGGGTCATCATACAACATAGATACAGTGAGGGTTTAAATACACAAACTAATAAAGGGAGAAGATGAACAGGTAAATGCAATCAGAGAGGAAATAATAACTTGACATGTTGCCATGGGAGTAATGATGAGAAGCAACAGTGGCATAACATTTGGTCACATGTTCTCACATTTGCACAACTCAACGTATATAAAAAGTTACACTCGTACCTTTTCTTACAACTACAATAGTTTGAAATGTAACAAAATTACCCTTTGGTAGAATTTCTACGAATTTAAATTTTAGGTAACATTAGGTTGAAACCATAGCTCCAGCCCAGTCTATTGCAAAGTAATATATTGAATCCATATGAACCAACTTCAAGGTTATTGTGAGGTTAGTGGTCCTTTTTATCTCACAACTTTATTCATAAAAAAATCCATCAAAATCATTCTTCTTAATTATTAGAATACCTTTGTATTTCAATAAGACATTCGGTTGGCAGCTGCAGGGTCATTAGGGTGAACAAGCCGAATTGCATGTTTCTATGTGTTCAACATGTTTTAAAAAATTCGATATGAATGGTCCACTTTTCTGGTATTCATGATTTTAGAGGTCAAAATGTTCCGATAGCTCCGAAATGTTGATATTTCTCAATATGGCAGAACTCATTAACATTTGGTCGATGTTAAGTGTAATTAGTGTAATTTTAGTCATACTGTTACTTTTCTTAGTAATTTACCAAAACTTCTGAGGTAAATGTTGATATTTCCAATAGTTTTGTCTTGTTTACACTGTCATTATACTTTTACATAGTCCGTATGAAGACTTAAGGCCAGCTAATGGTAATCACTCGCTCGTGCTTACACTCAGTGATGTATCTCTGCCTTTCAGAAGGCACAAAATGGTCCCATTCATTGGAAATCAAAATGTGATTGGTTTACGCCACTGTCACTTCCTAATTATGTCGGTGGTTAATCGGACAGGTATGGCCTTCTGTCCAGCTTCTGAAGTCCTAACCAATGGGTAACCTTGCTGGGCTATATCTGCCTAGACACCACAAAAAAGTCCTGATTTAATGATTTGGTAACACTTTATTTGGATTGTCCACTTTAGACATTCTACAAACAGTCAACTAACCATCTATAGACTGTCACCAAGCTGTCAGGTGACTGTCATGAACGAGGCTATCAACAAATTCTCAACAACATGTCAACAGTTTATGGTTGTTGATGTTTAGTAGATAATCTACAGACTATCAACTTTTCCCTTTTGCTTTCATTTTATTGGGGTAGTCTTGTCCTTAGTCCTATCAGAATTTGAACTCCAGTCCACGTGAACTCCATTGATACAATTTATGACATGTTGAAAGATAGATAAACATCATTTGACATGTTGAGATTCAGTTGATAGGGTGGTTCATGACAGTCTATAGATGGTTTTTAGAGTGTCTAAAGTGGACTATCTCAATAAAGTTTAACCAATTATTTTCTTTTTGTTTTTGTAATGCTTGTGCTTCCAGCCAAAACTGAGACTATTAGTGAAATGCTTACAGAGATTAAAAATATCCAAGCATCCAAAATGATGAATCTATTAAATAAAAATTAAATAAAAATTAGGCATATTTTTTTTCCGAGGAATTCTTAGCAGTAGTTGTAGCAGTAGTAATTATAGCAGTAGTTGTAGTAGGAGTGGTGGTAGCAGTAGTTGTAGTAGTTGTAGCAGTATTTGTAATAGCAGTAGTTGAAGCAGTAGTAGCAGTAGTTGTAGTAGCAGTAGTTGTAGCAGTAGTTGTAGCAGTAGTTATAGATGTAATTATAACAGTAGTAGTAGCAGTAGTTATAGCAGTAGTTGTAGTAGTTGTTGTAGCAGTAATATCAGTAGTAGTTGTATCAGTATTTGTAATAACAGTAGCTGTAACAGTAGTTATTATAGCAGTAGTAGTTATAGCAGTAGTTGTAGCAGTAGTTATATCAGTAATTGTAGCAGTAATTGAAGCAGTAGTTGTAGCAGTAATTGTAGCGGTAGTTGAAGCAGTTGTAGCAGTAGTTATATCCGTAATTGTAGCAGTAGTTGAAGCAGTAGTAGCAGTAGTTGTAGCAGTAGTTGTAGCAGTAATTGTAGCGGTAGTTGAAGCAGTTGTAGCAGTAGTTTTATCCGTAATTGTAGCAGTAGTTGAAGCAGTAGTAGCAGTAGTTGTAGCAGTAATTGTAGCAGTAATTGTAACGGTAATTGAAGCAGTTGTAGCAGTAGTTATATCAGTAATTGTAGCAATAATTGAAGCAGTAGTAGCAGTAGTTGTAGCAGTAATTGTAGCAGTAATTGTAGTAGTAGTAGAAGCAGTAGTTGTAGCAGTAGTTGAAGCAGTTGTAGCAGTAGTTGTAGTAGCAGTAGTAGTAGTAGTTGTAGCAGTAGAAGCAGTAGTTGTAGCAGTAGAAGCAGTAGTTGTAGAAGTAGTTGTAGTAGCAGTAGTAGTAGTAGTTGTAGCAGTAGACGCAGCAATAGTTGCAGCAGCATTACCATTTGTCCACACTGTGTTTTTATCACACGTTTATCTACATTTCAAAAACGGCTTCCCTGCCAGTGTGCTCTGTAAATAAGGAGTTTGGTCTATAATATTGAACACATGTTCTCACACTGGACGCCATATTTTTCGAGTGGATAAATGTGCTTTAAACTTCAGGGGATGGAGAGAAACATGAAGTTAGTGTAAGTGGGAGTTGGTTTAATTATGGTGCTTCTCACTCCCTCACTAGAACTCCCTTTGCTCGTTGAAACACCTGTTCTGAGGTTGCCTGGATACAAAGAGTCCTTGCTTCTGTCATCCCGCACTGCTGTTTTTACACACACACACACACACACATGCACACACACACACGCACACACACACACACATGCACACACACACACGCACACATGCACACACACACACAGACTTCCCTCTCACTTTTTTGTGTCCAGCCAAACTGACATTTTTTCCCATTCCCTTTTTGCTCCTCTCTCCACAGACAGATTGAAACAGGCACACAGACATTTTGGCAGAGGCCATTTCCATTTTTGTGTAATCACACCTTGGCCTCGGCGCTTGAAATTCAGCCGGTGTCCTTTTCCAGAGTGATTTATGGTGTTTGGTAGGCTGGTGAGGGATCACCGTCGTGCAGAACAGCTTTTTTGATTTAATAGTTTTAACTTTCTTTCTCGTCACACCTCGTGTTCTCCACTCTCTCATCTTTCCCTTTGTTATAGTTCACCTGGGATTTTCATTTCATTTTGGTTGGGGTGTGTTTCGCATCAGTGAGAGACCTACAAACTTTGTGTCAATGCACATAGACTACGTGGTTGGATACTTCTTTGATCACCTGAATGCTTTGCACAGTGGAAATATTTTCCAGTCGGTTTTTATCTGCACTGTTCAGCGGGTATAAAAGTCAGTCACTTTTGGTTTTATAGAAATAGTTGTTTTGCCAGTATAAGCAAGCCCTGACATTTCAATATGACAATCATATTTCTAGTGTTACAAGATATCCATCCTCAGTATTTTATTTTATATGATTTCTCGGTATGAGGGCAATTTAAAGTTTTGGTTTTATATGTAAAGTTACACTGCTGACAATTTACATATCTGTAGTTCCCAGAAGGTAATTTACTAAGAAAATGTGGACAGGTTAGAGGAGGCAAATCAGCTCTTACTACAATATTTAAGTTTGATGTTGGAAATTAATTTTGAGTATTGTAGGGTAGTCACATTTCCATTCCCACCTGCCATCAGAAGAATCCCCAAGTATGTCTTTATATTCCTAATAATAGATATTTAAAAATGTATTCTACTTTTGTGTTCTTATACTGTAAAACCAAAAGAGATGATCTGGGTCAATGGGATCCATGGTTAAGCAGTGAAGCAAGAAAATACAAATTAAAATGAGTCATTTTGCCCTGACCTGAAACTTAAGGGTTAACTAAGTGGTGCTAAGTGATATGATACTGATACGGCTTTTGGATACTCTTTCATGTAGGTGATTGCCAGATCTGTTCATCTCACACCTCTCGCATTCCTCACACTTCACAGTTTGTCCGCATCAGATCTCAGTGTCCTCATGGAACTCGAGACAATTGATATCAACATCACATCAGCCAAATCCAACCTCCTCACTCTCTCACAAGCCCATTCTGTCTCTAATTCCATCATTTACCTTATTCACTCGGACATACCTCACACACATATACACACACACATACATACACACACACACAGACACACACACTTTGCTCTTTGTTAAAAATCAGATGGGGCTACCAGCCTGAGGGAGACATCTGGATATTCTTCTGGACTCTACTCTTTTTACATCCTAATCTTTTATTTTACGGGAATTCTTTAGCCCTTGTGTGTCACTGCTTAGCAAAGGTGGCCCATTCCCCTTTCTTCTCAATCTCTTTTGGTGTTACAGCATTAAAAATGTAAAATTAATATTTGAAATATGTCATATATTTTATCTTCATTGATATTATTATTACCATAAACAATATTTGTGTGGCAGCCATACTGAAATGTAAGCTTTTTCATACACACTAGGTACTTGATTGCATTTAGTATTTAATGGGTAAATACTTAATAAACTGGCAACTCAGTGTATAAGAAATTATAAAAGCTAAAGGTTCATATACACTATCTACTATCTAATAAACTAGCAACTCAGTGTAGATGAGAAAACCAACATTTCATCATGTGAAGGGGTTTCCTAGGCCACCACATATTTGTAGAAATAGACAAACATGCTTGGGTGTCCTCTTAAAGACAGGTGCAAGTATAAATTTGAGATAAAACTTTTTTGCTTTATATTTACAAAAATCAGTCATTTTTAACAAT
>JAOUQW010000021.1:11508288-11525840 GCA_028565825.1 Olivaichthys viedmensis
CACACAGCTGACAAAGTCATTCATTTCTGCCGGCGCTGTGTACTTTGTGTATGCAAGTGTGTGTGTGTGTGTGTGTGTGTGTGTGTGTGTGTGTGCATATGTGCATGCAGGCAGCACAGGGGCCCAGTAGTAGGCAGAGACAGATGCTAGCACACTGATTAGTGTGGGGTTAAGACCAATAAAGTAAGCAGCAGAGTGCTGACATGGTGGCCTGAATACTTGCCCCTCCCGCCCCGGATGCACCTACCCTATTCTCATCTCTGAGAATACACACCACTTTCATACTTCATACACTTCTAATAAAACGTATATTCTCTCTCGTTTCATATTTTTCCCCCCTCTTGTAGTACCTGTAACCCAGCCTGATGAGAGAAGTAGTTAAAAAAGAGGCAACAGGTCTGGTCTTGCTTCCTTTGGAAAGAGCGCAAAGCACGTGAGCAAATGATGGAGGTGTAGTGAAAGAGAGAGAGAGAGGTTGTTGCTATAGCAACCTGAGCAGCATTGGTGACAGTAGTGTAGAGGCTAATTCTGGAGAGATAGAGGGAGGGAGGGAGAGAGAGAGAGAGAGAAAGGAGGAATTGGCCCCTGCCGTCCCACAATACACTGCACGGCACGCTGCTTACGCACACTGAGTGGTTTTCCCCGTCCCTAGGCTGTTTGGCGCTTCGTTACTGTCTGAACGAGAAACCCAGAGAGCAAGAGAAAGAGAGTGAGAGAGAGAGAGACACAGAGGGAGGAAAGAAGCAAGACTCAAAAGAAATCAGGTAAGAAACACATACCTTTTACTGCTTGACAAGCAAAAAAACTGTGATTGTTAAATATTTTTTCTGTTTTTACTTGTTCAATTTAAGCATATACAATTAAAGTATAACTTGAGGGTGCTATAACTTTTGGCTGTAACACCAACCAAGGTATTTTTGTCAACATCTCACAAGCTAAAAACGAAAATTTTGAGCCACGCTTTATGCCTCACACTTGTCTCTGGGCATTGTTTGTTGTTCATATTTCTGCCTTGCTGGAGAAGCTTGTTAGCTCCCGTTTGCATGCACGGTGGATTACTTCACAGATGCTGTTCATAAAGTAGTTTGGGTTTTGCCTAATGTGTGCTGTCATCTTGCGCAAACATGCTTTAAATCATCGTATCCGAGCATGTTTTAAAGCTTCCTTCTGTTTCAAACTTATGGCTAACCGGCATCTTCTGCGAGTCACGTGATCGATTCTGCTATTTGCTCAGAGGGGACTTAGTTATAAGTGTGCCATCTGTTGAATTGGATTCAGAGGCGAGTATAGGAAAGCAGTTGGGAATTGTGGGCGGACCAGAGGGATCTTACACAGAATTCTAATGAGAAAAAGCTAATTTGTTATATTTTATAGGAGCAAAAGTCATAGTAATAGCTAAGAACTCTAACAACGCCCCTCACCCTAACCTTAAAGCCCCAGGGAACCTAAATGCATGATGGCTTTCTAATGAGGTTAATGTTGATCATGTGGGCTGAATATGCAGTACAAAGTCTGAATAATTAGTGGCTTTCCAATGTCTACATGTACTTAGCCAGTATTTCTCCCCTTTGAATGTGAAGTGGGCGGGGCTAATTTTGGGGAAAGCTTGCATAAGCTTTACCCTCACCAATCACAATTAAGGCTTCTGATGTCGCTTGTCCCTCCCACATATCTTTATCAAAATTTTGCATTCCCGATTGAACGGCCTCTTCGAGTCTGAGTATTCTAGCAAGCGAAAGCTAACCTATCAAGCAAAAGATAACTTAGCGAGTGTAGCCAACTATAATAGCTCTATAATTGAGTCAGTTGGTACATGTTGATTTTAACAATCCCAATTCTTGCTGCTTGCGCTGGTGTGTTTAGTTCTGCTTGAGTAGTGTAGCAGGCTGGGAGTCTCAGACAAAGGGCTGTCAATCAAGCGTGCTCATTAGAATATTGGGCCACGCCCATCAGTGCAGTCCTCTGACCAGTCTAATCAGCAAGTTCAGCTGGTGTTTGAGCAGTGTTTTATCCAAGCTGATCTCATGAGAAATTCCTATGAAGTTAAACAAGCAAGGACGATGTGGTTGGATCTTATCTGAAAGAAAAGGTACGACCTCTAACCCGGCCCCAAACCTAAGCATAACCTGTGCATCATCTCACGACTTGAGTCATGCAAATTGTTATGAGTTTGCAAGTGTGAGACCATGTTGGTTTTATCTTATTTCTATCTTGGCTTTTTTCCATTAAACTTAGCTGGATTAATGTAGCACTCAAGTTTGGTATCATACCAGCATGTTTAATACTTTGCACTATGTTCACACACATCATTTCATGCGAGCCCTAACACTAACATTAACCCTAACCCTAATATGCAGATTTGACACCATGTTGTTGTATTTGTCATTCTGCGAATACATGAGTGTACATGAAGATACCCTAAAGACTATCAGCCCTTTGGGTTGCAATGTCCTGTTGGATATGTTCAAAGAAGTGTGAATGAAAAGTGAGACTAGATTATGAGAGGTTACGAAGTGACAGCCGAGGATTTTGCACCCGTTCTAATCTCTGTGTGTTTCTTATATGATAATTGAGGCAGACAGGGACACCAAGGACGAGAGGGCGGACATTTTTTTGGCGGCTTGCAGTAACACTTCAGCAATTCAGCAGCTGATCTCATGCATCCCACGATGCACTGCGCAGCGCCCTGGCCTGGCTTCACCCTCTGCAGTGAGAATTCACAGCCAGGCTGCAGTTATTTGCAAGGTCCTGATAGTTGCCCATTACTCAGACCATAGCCTGCATGATATGCAGGGGTGAGTGGGTTTCTTCCAGGCTTCTAGACACGTAGAATTCACACTGAGGGTGTGACGATGTATCGGTATTATGGTATACTGCAATAAGGAAATCTGAAAAAACTGTCATTGTACTATTAATGTACCGTTATTCTATACCAGTACAGACATAAATATATTCTCAGGCATCCCTTTATGCAGCCACATACCGACCTTTACCATCACTGCACATTGTCCACCATGCATACAGTTTCAGACAAATTACCTCAACGTGAGTCTCCTAAACTGCATCTAGGTATGTGAATAAAAAAATGACCTTTTGGAGAAAGGGAAAGAGGAATGGAGGAAGAAGAGAAGATGAGAGAGAGGTGAGTTAGAGGGAAAAGATATTAAAAAGTGATTGAGTACCAGTCTGCACAAGAGAAGGTGGGGATCAAAGAATGTTGAGTACATCGTGAAATGGGTCAGAGGCTGAAGAGAGATAGCAGGTCCATTTAAACATATGGTCCTAGGTTGGCTTACAACACTTTAACAATCAGCAATAGAATGCAGGTTTTTTAACCCAATTTTCTTCCCAATTTAGGCGTAGCCAATTCCATCCTGCTAACTGAGTCTCCCATCGCACTGTTGGGAATCGGGTTTCCATGATCTTCTGAAGATAAGGTGGCACCGTTTAGGGGCCCCAGAATCAAGGTTTACACCAAAACACGACTGTTATCGTGTGAATGTCTGAAATGTAGGGGTGTGATGGTATATCTGTGCAGTCTCAGCCGCAGATGCTCTGCCCACAGCACACAGGGGGTTTGATATCATTTGTTGACCACAAGCTTCAGAATCTTGAAGGTTGCAATCTGATGGGAAAACAAACTTTTGAACGCCGTGACACAATGAGCTTTTCAGAACAAGATATAGACACTGGATTGAAAAAAGTTTGTCATCACGTCTTTAAAAGTTATTCCAGAGTTTGGTTGGAAGCAGTTAGTGGCAAGTTAACAAGATCTCTTTATGTGTATGCTAACAGGCTTTGAGAAAGATCTGTGGTTGGTCGTTTGCATATATGGAGAACCCTACAACAGAAAAGATTCCAAGTAGAAATCCTTTAGAAAGAACCTTTAACAATCCAAAGAACCCTTGAGGAATGCTTTTTTTTCTAAGAGTGCAGTGTTAAATGTCTGTTAATGTTTTTTGAAAATGTGAAGTTCTAAGCAGATTCCCTGAATTGCTGAAAACTGTGAAATTGGGTTTTATGTTATCAGTCCATCAATATTTTATATGGTTTCACCCCTAGTTGTCATCAGAGAGTTAGTGGTGGGGAACTTATGGCCTTTATTACCTCATTCAGCATAGCTCAGACTGGTTGATAAAAAAGGATCTTTATTATGCTTGTACATAATACATAAGTTTAATTTCTTACATGGTTTCTTACATACAAGTGAAATGAGGGCTGGCAACACAATGTCATAATTACATGTTTGTAAGAATATGTAACTTTATATAGACATTAAAATTGAGCACAATTTTAAAAACCAAAGGTGTGCATTATAGTGCATTATGACTTGCGGTACAGATACTATACCATGATTGCTCATGATTCATAATGTGTTAGGCATGTATCTATAACCACTTATAAGCATCAATACAGACATATGCCAGACATTAAAAAGGTATTATATATGCTTTATAACTCGTAATAAATGCATTTATAATACATTATGAATACCGGAGTAATAGGAAGAGTAAAAAAACGAAAATTCATACTAACCATGGCCTCATGTGTAATGTACTACAATGATGAAAATGTACGTAGGAGCTCACAAAATTGATTAGATTTTTTTCAAGTTAATGAATTAATGCATTTTTAATGAAAGTGTACCTATTTTCAGTATAGGACAATTACATAATTTAGATCATTTATCATACCATGATAACGGTATTTTGCCCACCCACCCTAAGGGATGTTTTCATCCATATGACTGACAAATTTTAGGCAAATTTACAAAGTTTTGTTAAAAGAAAATGTGAACTGTTAGATTTTTTCATCCACTACTGTTCATAAAGGATCATAAATTAGCAACAAGATGATGTAACTTAAAAAGCAAGAGGTAAACACACAGAGTCATGGAGAAACTTAAACACAGGCTCATTATGTCATCTTTTTGTTTTATGTTTTTCCATGACCTCTTATCACATCTTTATCAATACGACAACCTTTTCAACTCAGCCAAGCATAAAAATTCAACTGCGTTAGTTTCCAATTGCTGCGTTTCAATTCAGGTTTTCTCATTCTCGATTCAAAATTTGCACAAAGCCAGGTTGATGGAAACCCCACTACATGACAAAAAACAGTCCAGAGAAAGTGGAGAGTCCGGCAGATGACTAATTCAGCATATAACAAGCTAACTGTGGTGTGCCAAATCCCCTGGCACATTGCTGGAGGTGTGAGATGGAACCTCTCCATCAGCTGAATAGACAAAAAGCTTGGAAAGGCCTCCCAGCAATTTCCAATTCCATGTGTGGATTCCCTGCAGAGAAAAGTGTATACCTGCACGTCCCTCACACTGAGAGCGCGATAGCAGACGCTATCTCTATCGGTCCGGGTGTCTGAATTCAGACAGGTTCCGTAGGTAAACAACAGCCAAAAGTAAATAATTAAATGGTGATCCAACCTTCCAAAGGCATTATACACTTCCTTAGACACTCTCTAAGGAACGGCGTTAAGATACAGTGCCTATGATTTTTTGCTTTGTCTGGTAAACAGTCACAGAAAATAAAAAGTGGACAGGATATACGTAGACTATAAACTATCCACCTGTGTCTATGCAGTCATTACACCGAGTTGCTATTTAATTAGCTACACCCATCTGGTAGATAATAAACTTAGGCCATGATTTACTAAGATCCCAAATAATGAGCGCCAAATAGAGGCCATGTTGCGGGTGATTTATAAAGAATAATTGCGTGAATTACGTCACATGCAACGTAGGGGGAGGAAACAATATGTAAATGAGGTTTTTGCGTGTGCTATTTGTTCTTGATATTTTGTTCTTGCCGTGACAAGTTCAGATCTCTAAAAGACTCCCGGGGGAGTAAAGTAAAACTGAAACTTTCCACACAAGCATAATTGCACGTCCAGTATAACGCTGATTAAAGGCGGTGAGACACATCGAAAAAACTGTTCAAAATACAATATGAACGCAAAATAAAAGAGTGTATGTGTGAATAAAAACTTTCACAGTCTCTATTTAAAAGCTGTTGCTATCGGAGGTTGCGACCGTGCAGCGAACATTTAATATGAAGCCAACTTTGCCGTGGTAATAATAAGTCATTATTTTAAGAAACTTTCTAATAATTTTGATATACTAAGGCATAATCTTGATAAACCTTCACATTATTAAGACTTTGTCTTCAACTGGCGGAAACAATTTAATACATGCTCTCCAGTCGTACTAATTTGCGCACGCAATCGCCAGTCCTGAAGTGACTTTCAGGTTTAGTATATCGCATTGCGGGTGCAAAATGAATCGATTTGCATTGGCTCCGCCCTGTATTTTGTACCTTTAAGTCGAAATGCCCCAAATTGCATATTCATTCAGGCAAACATGAAAAACGGGCAATGTGAAAGATACAATCCTCCGTAGACCCTGTTAGTATGTTAGTAAATCAGCTTGCACGTTTTTTTCCCGGGCGTTATCAAGTTTGCACGTGTTTTTACACACACAAGCCTTTAGTAAATCAGGGTATCTAGTGTATATGTGGAAAAAATATATACTACATTGACAGTTTATTAGGAGCTATTAGTTGGATGTATATTATAAGATGGTAATGCAGTGTATCTTTATTATACTTTTTTTTTTTTGGTGAAAGTACTAGCTTATTTGGAAAAATAAAGAAAAGAAAAAAACAGGGTTTCGGCAGTGATTTTTGTTTTGGAATTCAAATATTTTAAGGGTGCAAATTCTCTAATTAGCCTATGCATTCAAACAAAGAAAAACTAATCATTTGACATCACTAATACAGTAGGGTGGACAAGTGTGAGTCCTACTACCATGGACAATTGTCATACCATGGCAATGTTCATTGCCAATTTATATTTCTCAAACATAATTATTCACAAATATGATGAACTCGTGCTTTCGGCATGGGAAAGCGACGTTGTTATAGTATTGAGAACACTATTTCTAGGCAACTGGGAAATATGGACACTGAACATAAACTAGCTTATGATTGAGGCTAACGATTTAGCTAGGTAGCGCATAGAAGCACATGGGCTTTTATACAGACAGTGTAAAGGCAAAATGACAGTGGAAACGTAACAAAATCATCGGCAATATCAACATTTCCCTCAAATGTGTTGTTAAATTACTAAGAAAAGACTCCATATGACACTCTAATGAGGAACTGATGGCAGGAAACGAATGCAGTCTGTAGTAGAATATAATTCTCTGAACTAAAACAGTGTCTTGCATTTACATAAACTAGTTTACAGAAAATGATGAGCGGCCCTAACTTTGTCTACGTGTGTTGTAATTATGTGTTAAAATTTACAAAATTGTAGTTACTAACTTAATTACGCACGGGTAAATCATGCCCTAAGCCTACTCCTCAGTGTTTCTTTTTAATTGAATGTTAGATTTATTTTATTAGACTTATCTGTGTTTTTAAATTTTACAGTGCACTATTCTGTAACATGGCCTAATAGAAGCAGACTCTGAGATGAAAAAAAGAAAAAAGACTCGGAAGCAAATCAGTGAAGATGTCATGCTGTTATGGTAGGACTGAGAGGAGATTGTTCTCTTGCAGCCTCTATTTGTTTACCTGTGTGTGGGGGGGGCGGGGTTTTCCCGGAGAGACAGATGTGATGTGTTGGTCGAGTCAGTGGGGATTCAGAGCTGCCCTTTGTAAATAAGAGAAGGATGATCACGAGCAGCAGTCACATGGGAGAGCCGTATGTGCGCTTGTGTGTGTATGAAAGGAGATTAGGCAAACAAAATCAACTAGGTCAAATCAATTAGGTCAACATAACTAAGGTCCCACTTTATATTAAGTGTCTCTAATACCTGTGTGGTTACACTTAAACTATACAAGCGACTATAATGTAATTACTCAGGATGTGCACTGTTACAGTTGGATTACAGCGGCATATCTTATATAAATACACACGTGTACCAACTTTACTTTTGGCTCTTGTAAGTACACAAGTGTACCTTGACAGTTGTAACCGGACATCGGGTCTGTCTATCAGGTTTATTATAAAGTGTAACGTTTTATAGATGCTACATTTTTTAAATACGTGGGCAGTTCCTGTGTAGGTAGTATGCAGGTACTGTCAAATACAGATTAGTATTAATCCATATGATTTTCTTGGGTTAGCATGTTACGACACAGATATTGTACAGGAATGCAAAACTCCCACTTTAAATCATCTTTTAAATCAATATACATTTGTGTACTTACACGAGCCAAAACAGTTGATACACGGATATTTACATAAGATGTGCTGCTGTAATCCATCTGTGACAGTGCAGACATCCTCAGTTGCTACATTATAATTGCATGTATAATTTGTGTGTAACTATGCAGGCATTAGAGACACTAAATACAAAGTGGGGCCGAACTAAGAGTGTGAAAGTATATCAGTATGACTGTATAGAAAATCTTTAATAGTTAGACCACGTACGTCATGCTGGTAAGCTACTTCTTCTGAATAACAGGCAAAAAATCTGAGAAACTGTATTTCTACATTATTTTAATAACAATGTAGCTGAAGGCTAACCCTGTGTTTACACGGCCAGCAAAGCGATGCGACAAAGTGGCCAGAAGTCGTCCGTTTTCGATGAGAGTTGGCGATTTACAATGACAGGAGGCGGAACGACCGTTGACAAAGCAAAGTGGGTGGGGCCAGGCGACGTGATAAAGCTGAACAAAGTTTCACATTATGTAAATAAGAAGCAAAGCAATGTGGTGACTACTAATGAGAGTTGAGGATGGAGTGACACTTTATTTTTCCCACTATGAAACATTATCTGTCTTTTTCTGGTACCTATCGAATATTCATTCCTCATCAAGATGGAGGAGAAATTGAAACCATGGTAACCAACGATAAACTCGAGTCAGAAGCCAATGTAAGGCGAAAAAAAAAAAACTTCAAGTGTGAATGCAGGGTAAAAGTGATCCTCATTCAAGTCCATTAAAAAAATATTTCCCTAACCAAATAATTTAACACCTGCACTGCTGGTTGTAAACCAACATGATCTCTTGAGAAATTCATACGAATTTCAACAAACAGGGACGATGTAGTTGGATATTGTTCGATTTCATACGAATTAAGTCGTAAGAAAATGTACGAATGCTAATCCTGCCCCAACCCTAACCTTCAAACCTATTCATATGACTTGAGTCGTGTGATTTGTTACGAATATTTGTCATACCTTTCCACTCCTACGAAAAAACATTGTATTAAGACAAATATGACACATTTTCCCCAATATGTGCACCTAATCATCTGGTTTAAACAATCATGTTGTTCCAGTAGCTGACATCACAAGCAAGACGAAAAGCTTTGCCCATAGACCTATGAGTGACCCACTCCAGCTCAGGCCAAATGTGCAAATGTGGTTTTTGATATCCGTAGCTAGGATTTTCCACTCACTGGTATGTTTTATGCGTCTGTAACATATGCTTTATGCTCTATAGGCTCACTTGGAGATCAGCGGCCAGTCCAACATGGCATTTTCCTTGGGGGTTTTTGTAAAAAAAAAAGAATTATCACTAGTCATTCAAGGAGGAGCCTCATGTGGCCCCATTTTCACTCTTTGAACCTCTGAGTCACCACTTCTGCCACCTGAACTTCCCTTTTTTCTCTTGATCCTTCAGAGATCCCAGTCACGACAAGCACTTTAATTGCTGCACATGTGTATTCGGCTTCGTATTTTCACATCTTTCACAATAGCCCCCTATTAAGCAAACAATGAATAGTTGCCAAAAAATCTCACAATAACACTTTGTTTGGGACTAGGGCTGGGGTTATACTTGCTATTAACTACATATACGTGTACGTAAGATGGCTGCCATATGTATCCTGCGTTCATTTGGCACGCTGATTGTGCATGTCTCAAAAAATTAACACAATGCATGCGTGGGGGGCAATACCAGCATAGGGGCAGTAAAGTGAAAAAATGCACCGATCGGTAGGACAAGAGAAATAAACTCTCAGTTTTCGCAACAAGATTGGTTTAAGGACCTGATGCACCGTCTACGTTGGCGCCGCTGCCGCTGTTTCTTCCGTTTTCTCAAAATACACATTATCATAGCCTCCTCAACTCCCGTCATCTTCACTGTTTACCTCGCTGTGCAAAATCAGTGGAAGTGGTCGAAGAAGATAGTCCGGCGCTGCTGATGTTTCGGCTCTGACCTGCCCCCTACTGGACAGAGTTTCTAATCCTCCAGATATAAGGAATGTACGCAAGCGAGTATGTGAACAATGGCGTAGCTGCGACATCTGCAACATACTTGTTGTAGTCACGCAGCAAGTATAACCCCGGCCTAAGAAGAGTTGATAAAAAGAAGACTAGGCAAGCCTATTTGGACCATCATCGACTGCACAGTATTTTAGTGTCAGTGGAATGGGATCTGAGACCCTCTTCTTAAAGCTCTGAAGGGATTGTTGAATTTGATTGGTCTTCCAAGTAGTGCTTAATTTATTTAAACAATTATTTCAATCTTTCATTTGTAAACCAAATCCCTGCTTGTAGCCATTTCTCAGTGGGTCATACACTCTGCCATGGAGAAGGACACCGTATGAACACGAAGAAAACATCCTTCAATAAGTTTTGTTAGAACAGATTTAATGAATTTGAAACATTTTCTATAATGGTTGACGTTCTGGTTAGAAAACGAACTAGGCTTGAATTCTATTTGGGACGGAGCCCTGATTTAGTGTGGCAAGTTTTAATATTTATTTATATTGTGCAAGGACCTTTTTTAATTTCGTCTGAAATTCCATCTGCAGGCAACGGCAGTGCCGCCCTCTCATCAACACACACACACACACACACACAAACAAACACACACACACACACACATACACACACACACACACACACACACACATACATACATACATACATACACAGACACACATCTTGCAGCCCTATTAGACTAAAAATCCTTTTTTGGTCACAGGCAGTGTTGTGCCAGGCCTAGAAAGCAACTCTGAATTACACTCCATAGCACGAGGCTCTCCGCGTGGACTGTAAATATTTATGAAGGCCCAAGCTAAACATTCACACTCATTCCGACATAGAAATCCATCATGGCAACTGTCACAAGGCTCTCTTTCTCTCTCTCTCTTTCTCTCTCTCTCTCTCTCTCTCTCTCTCTCTCTCTCTCTCGATCTATGTTTCTCTTTCTGTATCCAGTCTATTTGCATTTGATGTATTGTTGTAATCCGAAATGCTCCGATATCTGTGAATTATCTGTGACTATACTGTATCTAGGTATAGATACTGTAACATACAACACGATATATAAAGTATATATAATCAAAATTGAAGATGTACTTAATAAACTCAGATTCTAAGATATATATAATGTATTAAGAAAGACGAGAGTGAGCTACAATCAGCAAAGAATAACTTATAAAATGTTTAAAAATGTCACCATTCATTGTGAATTCATTATTATCTCTGCTTAAACAGTACGTATTACTCAGGAATTAACAATATATTGTCTTTTTTACTCTTTCTATTTTTTATTTTTAGGTGGAAAAAATGCACCATTAACCATTCAGCGTTTTTTTAAACTTTAAAAATATATACATTAAATGTATTTTTGTATTCTACTTATGTCACTTGTGTATATACAATTATCTGCAAAGAATGAGCCTATGAACTGTCTTAATCCGGATTTATCATTCCTTTTTTTAATCAGAGTCTAAATTGAAACAAATAAGCCTTAACTGTATATAAGAAGTAATTAACTGTATCCTATTTGCGCTGAAGTATAAAATACATCCTGAGAATTTAATATGATTAAATTACATGTCAGCAACTAATATGTTACCTTTGATCCAAGTCCATACATTGATGCACTATATAGGCTATATAACAGACACTAAACCTTTTAACAGACACAAGACAAACTTAAGCGTTTCAGTTTCCACTATCCATATGACTGGACTTTTCTAGGTTTATAGATAGTAGATGAACATGTAAACCCATTATCAAAGACATACATCAATATATGGTAATACAATCTATGGTGTGTGTGTGTGTGTTTGTATTTATCTCTTCACGGGGACAGGATCCTGTTCACACATCTACCTCATAGGGCCGAAAGACATCCTGGGGACAAACATCATGAATGCATTGAAACATAAAGAGGAGACTGTAACCAGGAGCCTCGTGCTCATTTTGGCTTTGGCCCATGAGGAAGTCAAATGCAGTAAAATGTGATGGTAAAATAATCTATAAGCTTAAGGGCCAGAAAAGTACTACAAGTCATTTTGTAACATTAGTGTGCTCATAAGAGGGCAAGTAGGGCAATATAAGTATGTGTCTGACAGTGTGTGTGTGTGGGAATATGAGAGGAATGTACACAACTACTGTATGTAGTGCCTAATAAACTCAGTCTACATGGAAAAAAATGTGCCAGTGAATTTGGTATTAGGTGTTTGTAATAAAATGGTAACTCACTGTAGCATATAAAATGACTCTGTTGTGAATAATTGTTGTCATGTGCCATTAGTATGTTGATAATTACGCTGAAAAAGTCATCAACATCATTTATTTTCAAAGTTATTTTCAGCCAAAAATCGGTTAATTACACAATTAACCAAAGAACCCATTTTTCAAAATATCAGCCTAATTTGAACTAATTAGAAGGGTTTTTAATCAGAGAGACCGGAGCATATAACAACAGAACCAAAAAGTATTATAAGCCCAGTGGTTAAGGTTCTGTAGTAGTGACCAGAAGGTTGTGAGTCACTGGCAAGACCGTTAACCGTCAACTGATCGGCTCTGTGCCTGGATTGGATTCTGCTTCACTTGAAAGTCTCTATGGATAAACGCATCTTCCAAATAAAATATAGATATAAATATAAAACAGCTAAAAGCTCACACTGTAATTATGGGAAACAGAATTATTAAAAATGTGACGTATGGCAATGCATGGCAATAACGGTAATAAAAATGTGGGACAGATAAAATATAACAATCGATTTCTACTGTATCTTATAAACGTTCATGGTGATTCATGGACTAATAAAGTCTCTGAGGTGAGCAATTTCCTGTAATACCCAGCATTATCGTTGTGCTGTAAAAGCCAATAATCAAGAGGATTTAAATAAATGCATCAAAGACTCAAGCCTGATAACACCGGGATAGTCGGGAATGGCAGCAATGCATTTGGAATTATGATAATGGTTTGATATATATCTATTGCAAAATTAGAAGTTGATTACTGTACAAGATGAAATGTAGAATAATTGTTTTAGCAAATTTTCTTCATGGTTGATACAGTAGATACACAATTCAGATGATTAAAATGTTTCAACATCTTCATTTTTGAATTCTTGCTTCAGTTCTCTATAACGATTCAATTATTGTATTCATTTTATTCAAATTTTATATTATGTTGTATATATATAAAATATGTAAATACTATAGGAAAAAATACTTTAAATATATATTTAAAAACATTATTGAAATTATTTTCCAACATCTCTAAACATAATATATGAAGGTTAAATTAGTGGATTTTTTTTAGTCCAGAACCCAGTGTTAATTTTAGCATATTAATTTTAGCATATTTTTGGTTGACAGACCCATATGGACAATAAAAAATGGTGTAATATCTTGTCAATATATTCCTATATATAAAAAAAACATATTGCGATATCTACTCAATATTTTACATTTTTGTATTGGCATACAGTCAAACAGCTTCTTAATTTTTTTAATTCTTGCTTTAGTGTTCTTCAATGACTGTGTTAGCATTTATTGTTACATATTGGATGTATAATATATAGACATTTTTTTCAAAAGTGCCTTTGGTTCTATGGTTTGACTCAACTCTCTGGGGGAACCCTTAAAAGTTACATACACAGTATGCAGAACCCTACAACAGAGGGTTTATCTTTCAGAAAAGTTTCCAAGTAGATATCTAGACTCATTAACCATACAAGGTTCTGAAGTTTCTTACAATTCATTGCTTCCATAGCAGCAACTAGCAATCCTAACAGTGTTGTCATTAATGAGATGTCCATTATGGTTGAAGTGTCTCACCACTGGAAATGAGAAAATCCTCATTCTGATGGCATAAAGGTCCTCGAGAAAACAATCAGCCCAATCTATTCTTGGTTTCCCAATTGATTGCATCTTTTACAGAAGATACGACTACAATAACAACTCCTGCAGTGATGCATAATCTTTTAGAGCATGTGATTTTAGTGGCTGTGTTAATAATTTGGCATGTAGAACATCTTGAACAGTTGCATGTCATAGTACCGTTGTTATTATTTGACAGATTGGTTATTTCACTCCTGACAAATGTGTCTTTTCATGCTTTTATGCCTTGTAGGATATTGTCCCATTAGTGGAGGTTCCTTCAGAAAGGAAGCAGTCTCTGGAAGGTCCTGGAGGATTTTACAGTCTTTATTTGTAAATCTACCCAATGTTTTGATGAGTCGGATGATAAAATTCTCTCATACTTAGCAGTGGATTGTTTACAGGCCAGTGCATCTGTTCTCTCAATAGTGGTAACTTCAAAAATATTTACACAACTCTTTACATTTTGAACCTTAACTCGTGGAAAAATTCAAAGGAGCTTCAACGAGTGAGGACAATGTTTTTGGATTTTGTTGGTTTTCATATGAATAAAGTTGAAGGGAAAGGTATGACCACTAACCAAGCCCCTAACTAAAACCTTTGTAACTTTCTATAAAAATCCATTCATGTGACCATGTTGTACTTTTCTGGAGAAAGTTGTTGTTCTCACTGCTTATTCGTCTTATATAAGTCTCAGTAGCTGTGAGGGAGGAGTAAAAATTGTGGCAGTGCTCAGGATGTGAAGGATTGTATGAAAGTCTGAAGGTTTAAAATGGATGGTGGTATTCAAAGAAGAATTTTCAGATTGAACTGACATGTCCAAAAAAGGTATGCTCGAGTCTGGCCATGTGATACACCACGTATACTCCAGGGCGAAATTTGAAGAAAGAAGAAATAAAACATCTGGAGCTCTTCAAATGTGCATGTAGCAATGCCAAAAATGTCATCAGTGTATCTGAGAAACAGCATGGGCTCATGTCCAGTAAATTATTTAAAAGGCTTTTCCTAAATGGTCCCATTTTAGTGGCCATACTGGCACTTTTATCTGAGAGTAACAGTAAGTTAAAACTGAAGCAGTTTAGTGTTAACCACAAGTTCTGATAATCTTCAGACAACATCAGTGGGAGGACGCTTTTTTCCGGTCACATTTGGAGAAAATATTTTCAGGCTCTCAATCTATCTTCACTAGGAAGGAGTGTGTATAACCTTTGATGTCCATAGAGAAAGTAGAGGTTTGTCAACTGTGGATCGTTCTTTGAGGCATTCCTGACTGTGTAGAAAAGTAGAAGAGTCTTAATTTGTCAGTCTTTATTTCACAAATTAAAGTAGTTGAAAAATGTTGTCTAGAAAGTGGAATATTATTTCTGCGGGACAAGATCAAGCAGATAGAATTGGACGTTCAGGATTGTGTTTATTTTAGGGAGAAGATTTGAGGATTATCTATAATTGGGTTCCTTGGAGTACTGGGAAAATTGCTTTACTGAAATGGCATTAGCAATAGTAAACTGTATGGTGGGCTGTAAATAGGAAGTGATGTGACCTTCAATCTTCCCACTAAAGCTGGTATCAGAAAGTGGTGTCTCTGCTTCCGAAATGTAAAGATCTTTTCTCAAACACCAACTGCACCACCTTTATCAGTTGGCTTAATAACAATGTCACTTCCTTTGCTGAGTGTCAAGTATTCTCCCTTAGGTGTAAACTTCATGTTACCAATTTCTCTTTTGTGGCATTAATGAAAAAGTTCAGTGCTTGAAATTCTCCTATTGAAGATGTCCAGGATTATTTGAGTAGAATTGTACTTAAAAAAGTCAGTAAGGTTTCCACTGACATCAGGAAGCTTAGATCGAGTATCTAGGACATCTGCTTAAAAATGAGCATGTAGGGTCAAGCAGCTGAAGAATTTTGTCATTAATTGTCAGTCAATTAATTTGTAGTAGTATATCTATCTATCTGTCTATTCTAAGTTCTTGTGTCTTTTATCTTGTTAAATATATTATTTTCACGATTGGTAGTAACTCTCATAGATTTATCATCTATTCATTAGTGATGGTACATTGGTTCTTTAATGTGCTTCATCATAAATACTTTCTTTTGACCTTCTAATCTTTTATATAGATTATGAACTCAAAATGAAAAGTGCAATATGAATAAAGATTTTATATACAAGGGTTTACAAGACAGAAAAAAAAGTAATACATGTATTTAATATGTAATAAGATAGAAAAAAATAAAATAAATACAAATGTAACATTCTCAAAAATGCAACAAAGCTTCATTTGTAGTTTTATTTATTTGTTTATTTTGTTTTAACATATGACGTTATAATGACCTTTATTCTGAATGACAATTTTGCTCTATAGAAATTAAATTCCTTAATATGTATTTTTCCCTGTAAACACCTTCATGAGACAACAGACAAGTAAGAAGTAATATCACACAATATTTTTGCATATTCATAAAAATAAAATAAAAACAGCCATTGAAAAAAAAAACACGTCTCTCTCAAACTTCTCTGTTGTCTCAAACATTTTGCATCTTATTACACTCTTATTACATATTAAATACATTTTTAGAAAGTACTTTTCTCTTTGACCCATGCAAATCAGTGGTTCTTTGATCAAAAACCTTGTTCATTTAAAATAACTATTATTTTCTGTTTATTCACCAGCTCGGTGTTTCCATGTTCCACTTTTTCCCTTCGTCTCTCTCTCTCTCTCTCTCTCTCTCTCTCTCATCCTGGTGGGATGGTTGAGGGGCGGAGCCCTGGATGTGAGTGGCAGGAGGGACTCAGACGCAGAGCCACAGGCATGAGAGAGTGTGTGTGTATGTGTGTGTGTCTCACCGAGGGAGCGACTGTGTGCTAGAGAGAGAGAGAAAGAGAGAGAGAGGTTGCTTGTGTGTATGGGAGAGTAGAGGAGGGCTCCAGACGGGGAGAACGCTCGGAGTGTGACACACACACTGCTGGTTAGAACAATGAGCCTCTCAGCTCCGGCGACTCTGCCCATCCCGTCTGCCTGCATCTGAACACACGCTCTCTCTCACACACACATACACACACACACGCTCGCTTACACATGCTGCTCAATGATGTGAGGTAAGGCTTTCTCTGTCTGTCCCTCTTTGGCACTAACTGCATGTCTAAGGAATGAGAGAAATAAGGTGTGTGTGTGTGTGTGTGTGTGTGGTGGGGCGTTTCGTGTCCAACAACATGCATGCATGTATGTGTATCACTGAGACGCATATTGTCATGCATGAATGCAGTGTGACTGAGTCATATCAGACTACGTGTGATCTGTGTGCATGTGTGTCTGTGTGTGTGTGTGTGTGTGTGTGTGTGTGTGTGGAACCATCTCGATTCAAGGCAGTCAATTTACACTGCATTCTCTCTAGAGAAGAGGAAAAGAGTCCTCACACACTATTGGGATGGTGTGTTGTAATTGGCGTGCTTCGTCTA
>JAOUQW010000021.1:11566871-11580765 GCA_028565825.1 Olivaichthys viedmensis
CCAAGCTGCCACTGTTGGGCCCTTGAGCAAGGCCCTTAACCCTCCCTGCTCCAGGGGCACTGTATCATGTCTGACCCTGCGTTCTGACCCCAGCTTACCGATATGCGAAGAATCAATTTCACTGTACTTGTATATGTATATTTTTCCAATAAAGGAGTATTCTATAACAGTGCAGCTTCAAGAATTCAGAGATTTATATAGGTTAAGAAAAGAGTGACAGGAGAAACACAAGGGAAAAGAGAGACAGAGCGTGTTGAGTAGTAAAGAATAAAAAGTGATATTGAGATTGCTTTGTATTTTTCTCCAGGTCATATCAGTAGCCGAGTTCCTCTTGAGTCGTGACGTCTCATCGTTTCAGGTGATGTGGCAGGCATCTCGATTGAAATGAGTCGGCTCTTTTTGGCTCTCTCATCCTCTCTCTCTCTCCGTCTCTCCTTCCCTTTTTCTATCCACCTCGCCCATCCTGTCTGATATTCATCCCCCGCTTCCCCCTCCTTAGCCATCTCAGGGTTTTAAGCAGGCCATTTGTAAGCCTCAGAAGCACTGCAGGAACACAAACGTTGGAATTAGAATGCAGACAAGCGCTGGACAGAGGACACAGACGGAAAGTGTGAGAGCGAGAGAGGCACTGAGGTAGGGAGAGAGAATTAATTCAGGTAAGAGCTTAGCCCCGTAGTGGCTCACATGTGCTCACTGGAAAATCGAAACGCACTTTGGAGCTTTCCATGCTCCCTCCTGGTATGCTACACTCTTCCTAAGAGCTTGATTGACTGAAAGAAAAGCAAATCAGGAATAAAATTAATTTCACTTTATTGTCATTATTGTTCACATATCACAACTTGGGAAGAAAGTTGGGGTCAGTGCGCAGGGTCAGTAATTCTTAAGCACCCCTGGTGTAGCCAAAGGTTATAGTTCTGGGATTTAGAATCCTAAGTACTAAGCTACCACTGCCTCTTAAGAAATGGCTCCCTGTATGCTTATAAGATCTTTTTTTTTAAAGAAGAAAAGTTTCATATCTAAATGTGTCATTTATTTAAAGGTGAGGTCAGCGACATTTATGTCAGAACATTTTTTGTATATATTTGGTGAAGTTCTCCTCAAAATCTGGCAGCTTCAGTAAAAAATCTGCCTAGAGTCTCTGTGGTGCCCCAGGCTCTGTAGACATAAGACAAAAAGACACAAAGACAAATGATGTAGAACGCCAATATTCAACCAATCAAAACAAGGAGGCATCTCTATCCTCCTGTTAATCGTGTTGCTTGTTAGTTCAGAAAGCTCCCCTTAATGCACTAGAATTCAGGCATTCTATCCTAGGCTGTGCACTTTGGAGGGAGGGTCTGTTTTTGTCTGTATTATGAGTTTCAAAACAGCTAGCTTCAGCTAACTACCGCTGATTATATAATTGCTGATTATAACTTTAAAGCCAAAGGCAACCTAAATGTGTTTCTTATTAGGCTTATGTTGGTCTTGTGGGCACAATTTGTAGTATAAAGTATGAATAATTGGTGACTTTCAAATGTCTACATTTACCTCATGAGAATTAGCCCCTTTTCAAAGTGGGTGTGGCTAATTTAAGGAAACGCTTCCGTAAGCTTGCCCCTCACCAATCGCAAGGCTGATGTTGCTTGTCCGTCCCACAGAGCTTTTATCAAAACTATAGATTCCCGATGAAAGTGAGTGGCGTGGCAGGCTGGGAGTCTCGGACAGAGGGCTGTCAATCAAGCGTGCTCATTAGAATATTAAACCACGCCCACACTGTTCTCAGATTGGTCTGATCAGCCAATTTAGCTGGTGTTTGAGCACTGTTTTATCACATTTCTATCTTGTTTTTTTTATATTTAAACTTATAAAATAAACCACTTAAGTTTGGGATCAGCTCGCTGTA
Organism: Olivaichthys viedmensis; assembly: GCA_028565825.1. Taxonomy (NCBI): domain Eukaryota; kingdom Metazoa; phylum Chordata; class Actinopteri; order Siluriformes; family Diplomystidae; genus Olivaichthys; species Olivaichthys viedmensis. The sequence goes on from JAOUQW010000021.1 coordinate 11,568,757, forward strand.
AACCTGAAGTGTGTTTCTGCAATCACTTTCCGCCTCTATTTCTATCAACAGACAAATCCAGCAAGGACCCTGAGTGTTTGGGTTGTGTGGGGTTTTTTACAGTGTATGCGCGTGTAAGTTGAAAGCTACTGGCACGTTCATAGAACTGCCTCACGCTAACGCTGACAGCGGAAACCACCAGGCTTATTTTATAAGACAGCAGGGGTGGAAGCAGCCGCTGCGTCCTGTGTATTTTCCATATCGCCTGCCTGAGCCAGCTGTGTGTGTATGCGTGTGTGCCACCACAGCTGAAACAGAAGCCAAACAAAGGCTCTTTCACACACATTTTGCAAAACCCAGGTCTCTGCAGTCCACACACTGGACAAAGGACAAGAAGAACAAGAAACTGGGGGAGGCGCAGAGTCAGCGGCCATTAGAGAAGAGCTAATTAGCACTTGCAGTTTGGATCTGTCACTTTGCCTTATTGTCATGAGATCTGCTCTGTTAGTGGTCATGATCTGTGTGTGTGTGTGTGTGTGTATGTGTGTGTTTATTCGTTATGCATGGCTGGCTGTTGTGATAATGTCTACTCCCTACACAGCTCTTGTAAGAAGCAAACTTGAGGCAGAGTTTACAGTGGGCTTCATCTCAGAACATTTGTGCATTTGTAACAAATGAGACACGCGGTTTGACACGCGGACGTTGTAAAGGTAGAAGTGGTGAAATATAATTTCTTATTTCTCTATAAAAGTCGTAGACAAGTCACTCTGTGCAGAACTGCAGAACTACAGAAGTTTATTTCACATTTGAAGAGTATAAATAATGTATAAAGAATCGTATATTCTAGTATAAAGTAACATATTTTTCTGACTGCAATCTGAGTTGTTTGAGTCACAGAACAGTGAATATAAGAAGTCTGAGTCGAGTTGCGAGTCAGTAAATTAGAGACTTGAGTGTGACTCGAGTCTGAGTCAAGTCCCCTGGGACTTGGTCCTGGGAGCTAGGATCAAGCACAAATGTAGACCACTGAGAAATATCCCAAATGGAAACATTTCAATGCTCTTACTAACACTTCCTCGACTCCTTGATCCTACATACTTCAGCCTGTTACCGGGAAATCGATTGAAGTCTGCCGTCATTAAGGACATATCGATTCTTTAAATGAATCAAGGACAGAGGAGGCTTTCAGATAAAGAATACACAGTTGCTTTCTATGTGGAAGTCTTTTTTTATTATTGTAGCACAGTATGATGTTAGCCTATGGTATAAATTCTCCAATAAAAACAAAGTCCAAAGTCCAAAAAGTAAAAAAATACAAGTTTGTATTCTCTGTGGTTTTTGAATGGTAAAAAAAGAAAAGTGTACCACTAATTTATAATTTACATATAATCTACAAATAAAAAATATTACAACTGAGAGGATCCAAAAGCTGTACAGAGGATACTCAAAGGTCTTGTTGCTATTAATTAAAATTATTATACTTCATTTTGTCCCATTGATTAAAATGTGCTTCAATTTCCATAAAGCATGCCCATGAGAGAAGTCAGTTGATGAATCTTGTATAGGCCAGAATGTCAACATGTATACACGCAATAACATTCTAATTGATGTTAATTCAGTTTATAATTACACCTTATCATGTATATGCAGATCAGTTACGCCACGGTGACAGGCAACACAGCTGTCATCAATAAGTTGATGTCTCCATTGGCAAATGTTTGATGTATATTCCTGTGTCCCTGCATCTCAACCTTGCCTTTTCTCTGAGCTCATAGGGAGGAGCTAAGATGCGAGGAAGGGAAGCAAGGACAGGAAACAAAAAGACGCAATTAAAGAAATGAGAAGAACATTTAGTTTCCTATCAAAAGGACCCAAAGGAGAGGAAAGAGGGGCTTCCAGAGACCTGATTATTGAGGAGCTCATAGGGAATACGAAGTCTGTCCCACTTTGTCTCTCGTTTGCAATACCTGGCTTGTCTGAGAGATAGCTCGATGTGTGTTGTCAATTTATCTCTCTCGAGACTTCTTGTCCACATTCAGTATGGCCTTGAGGTTTGACAATTTTCTCGCCCTCTCTCTTCCTGTCGCTCTCTAAGTAGGGAAATCTAGCAATTAAGAGCTGCCATGTGCTGGGATGGGATCTATTTAAAGGGTAACCCTCATCAACTCTGTCAGCTCTTTTGGGATCTACATGAGTCGGCTGTGTCAACGTCTCCGAGTATCTCCGAGCACACGTGCAAGTGCAGGACAAACTAAAGTGTTTTAACCAGCCAATCAAATCCTGCTTTGATATGAGATTATTGAGTGCCGGATTATTTTATCTTTTTTTCTGGTGGGCCTCTCATCTTTCTTTTCTAGACTTCAAAGGTTGAACTTCGTCAGATGTCTGATGGGACAAGCCAGTTTAAAGAAACTGTGATTCTGGTTAAACTGTTGCAGCGCTTCGGTCAATACGCTAACTCAGCTAAGGACAACTGTATTTATTTTGTCTGAACATCGTATTATCAGCGCCGTCTCTTTTGCGCTCCCTCCCCACACATTCACAACAGGCTAAAACCTCATGTTCAAACTCATGGTGGTTTTGCCCTACCTTTTACACTCTCTCTCCACTGCCATTCAGATCTACCCCTTTGAAAAATGCAAGTCATTTCCCCCGGATCACGTAGCTGGCCTAAAATAACAGGGCATGGCAGAGCAAGGCACTTTGCTGAGGGGCCAACGCTTCCATCTCTCACTGAATCTAACTGTCTAAATGATGCATGCAACAATTAAGACAGGAATTTCAGACCGGCCTCTATGTCGTTTGTGTGTGTGTGTGTGTGTGAATATATGTGTGTTGGTGTGGGGGAATATTCTCTGGGAGAGAATGCATGCAGTACGTAAGGCAGTTGGACCACTTTAATATCATAACCCATCAACCCTATCTATTTTTTGCTATCTTGATGGCAGGCTGAAAGGTCACATGAGGTGAAGTCCTCCCGCAGGGATGAGGGTAATCGACTCCCTCTAATTTAAAAAGCAGACGGGTGGAGGGAGGGTAACGAAGGGGAAAGAAGGAAGGAAAGAAGGGGTGAGGTTAAGACTTTGTGCCAGCGCGGTTCAGGCTCAGCTCCAAAGGCCTCAGGCTCGAAGCCTGAACTTTAAGTACAGTATTTTTCGATGCAAAGCTTGACGGAGCGGTAAGAAAAATAACACTCCTCTCGCTTGTTTGAAGGGAGAGTAAATCAGAATTTCCTCTTGTCTAGCTTTGAGAGGAGAGTATGGAAATTTGTGTGGCGCGTCACATTCAGAGTGTGTTGGGTTGTGTGTATTTTTGGCTTGTTAATGCTTGAACCAAATGGTAAAACCAAAAAGTCCCTGGTTCCTGCTTTGAGATGAAAGAAATGGGCGTTTTACGTAAATGAACCGTTTCTCCTCAGGAATGCTAATCTTGCTAATAATGGATGACAGCTAGCAGGACCTTCCATTCATTGCTAATAATATTAGCATTTTGGAATGACTCGCTGTATTCCATTAAGCTCTTTCCATCAGAGAGCTCTCACATGAACTCTTTTTGTGATAAAAACACAGGTATGATAACCAGCGTTAATCAGTGAAAGATGTCTGGAATAAATTTGAGTTTATAGTCTTGGGGGATTGTCTTAATATTTAATTACGTATGAATTAGGCTATAACATTAAAAGGCTGGCTAGCTGGGATGGGAGTAACTAACTGACTAACTAGCTAACTAACTGATTCATATGTTTTGCATGTTGTACCCATTATCCACATTGAATTTTGGAAAGAAGTATGGAAATTTGTGTGGCTGTGTCACATTCAGAGTGTGTGTGTGTGTGTGTGTGTGTGTGTGTGTGTGTGTGTTGGGTTGTATGTATTTTTGGCTTGTTAATTGAACCAAATGGTAAAACCAAAAAGTCCCAAGCTCCTGCTTTGAGATGAAAGAAATGGGCGTTTTAAATTAACCGTTCTCCTCAGGAATGCTAATCTTGCTAATAATGGATGCAAGCTAGCAGGAGCCTCCACTCATTGCTAACCATATTAGCATTTTGGAATGACTTGCTGAATTCCATTAAGCTCTTTCCATCAGAGAGCTCTCACATGAACTCTTTCTCTCAGCCCTAGCAAGATTGGAGGGTTAGATAGCACATTTTCCTCATTTGTTCCTTCAGCAACGTAGGTTATGCTCGGCTAATGTCTGTCTTCTTAGCCTGGGATTTGTATAGGGAGTTGACGCCGCCATTTCACAGGGCATGGGTTAGCGGTTGTATTTTTTATGACTAACTTTAAACTAAGTTTAGTAGGGATGATATCATTAGCTAAGTTTCCATCGAGTTTTCCATTAAATATATCCATATTGTTATTGACTAGTATTAAACTAAGAAAGGTCTTGTCTCCTCCTCAGTCCAGCTGTCCGGCTCTGCTGCTGTCCTGCTTTTCCTGCTAGTTTGTTTCGTTGGTTTGTTGTAAGACAGGCAAGTCATGGAAATCCTGTCACATGACACTATATCTGAGGATTTTTCACATTTCACAGCTCGATAAGCAATTCAGGCGCTAATCTCAAACAGAAAAAGTTGCTTTTTTATTTAAAGTGGTTGATTTGTAAAAAAAGATTTAAGGGTGGTGGTGGGTTTAAATGGCAGGGGACTCTCCAGTCTTACCCTGGCAGACGCCAAAACGTTAGCTACACGTGAAAAACTCATATGAACCATTTAAGCTAGCTAGCTGGTCTAGTATTGTAATAGCCTAATTACTGCGACATAGCGTAAAAAACTCAAATGTACTGCTTTACGGACACTGTTCCAGACATCTTTCACTGGTGTACACTGGTTATCATACTTGGTCTTTCTTTTTAAAGAAAGTCCACACATCTTCTTGTAGCTACATAGTGTTTGCTTTGCCTTTTCAGAGGGTTGAAACTATGGTGCGTAACTTGTCACGAATGGAATTCAAATATTTTAAACAAAATTCATACAAAAGACATGGAAAAGTTGAATGTTAGTTTTACAAAGGGGATGACTTTTGTCTTATTCTTTTTTTTACCCCACTTGCATCACCTCTCTAATCAAGCCCTGCTGATACCGATGTAAAGTATTACTGATAATTGATGTTTCCATCGCCAACATGGTTCCATCTAGCACCCGAAAGAGTTCTTCAGTTTGTTCCTTTGGGGGAACCCTTAAAGGTGCTATGTGAAACCATACAAACAAGGCGCCAAGAAGACCCCAGCTAACAGAGAACGTTTCAAACGTTTCTAGAACTGTAACATTCAGAAAACATTCTGCTAACCTAAAATTGTTAGCTAGGAACCCCATTAGAAAGCTTGACCCATTCAAAGATACCTTGAGGAACCCCGAGGAACAGCATTTCACAGGCTTCAAATACTTGTAAAATCTTATTGTAGTTTAGGCCACATTTTTCTGGTTTAAAAAAGACGAAGCTTTCGAATACTAAATAAAGAAATGAATACCAACCTAACGAACGAATACTTGAATATTCAAATTATTCCGATCAACCCTATGAGGAACCTTTTTTTGTCTAACATTTCAAAGTGTCAAAACATTTTTTTGTTGTTGCATAAAATCCCTCAGAATGTTCATTTTAACCGTGTTTCTGGATTTTAGTTCACCATGCTGCCTAATACAGAACTTTTCCGATCTCTTTTATTGTTGTCGCCTTTAGTCCAGCTTTAAAACCCAACACAAAACACTGTAACAAAAAGATCTACTGATCTACTTTACTGTTCACTCCGGTACTGTATGCTATATTCCATGCTGTATACACTATACATCCATACACTGCTATATACACACACTACTGTATATGGTTATCAATGGACCAATGGACAAATAAATTCACTCACTGGTAAGCAGGCATATGTTTTGCTTAGATGCTGTAGGGAACCAGTTGGAACAATATGCCAGATGACAAAAAAAAGAGCGAGAGAATTCAGTTAGTGAGAGAGGCCAGAGTGAGGGATAGCTCTAATCCGTTTTTATTGTTATGGTGTCTGTCGGAACAGCGTTTGTGGTCATTGCTATCGCTCAGCAGAGCTTAACTCGATTATCCCACAATTCTATCATCGGGAAGAGCAGAATCATTTCCGGCTACGCATTGGGTTTGGTTGAAATATAGCATCATTTTGGCCACAGGAAATGCTTCTTGTGGCAGAGCCGTAATGGATGGCCGAAGCTCCTCATGATGTGTTTTGGAGGCAAAGTAACTGTAAAAATTACATTCCTAATGCCTAAGCAGACACAGATATTTAACTCAACATGATCTCATGATTGCAAATTTGAAAAAGGAGTAATGTTGTATGAAATGTTCGACATGGATAGGGTGAGGATTGGGTTTAGAGGTCGTAACTTTTATTATGGTTTTGTTACTCTTGGTTTTTGCTTGATTTCGTAGACTTTTTACACATTTTGGTTGAAATGTGTAAAAATTCAGTTTTAGTGCAAACGGTTACATCAACACGGTATCACTATTGCAAGTTCATAAGTATTGGCACTGGCAAATCTGTACGAAAAGGTTAAGAAAGGATGAGGGGTGGGGTAAGCGTTTGTAGCTATTCTAATGACTCACATGAAATCCAGCAAAATTGTTCTCGCTCATTACAATTTGTATCATTTTTGTGTGAGATTGGGATAAAGTCGTAAGAATAATTACGACCGCTAGAGAGGGCCTGTTTTGCAGGGGTATGCAAAGGGATCAACCTGATCTCATATGAAATTAGGACGAATTCGAACAAATGAAGGATAAGAAGTCGTAAGAAAAGGTTTTTTAAAAAAAAGTAAAAGCCCTTCCCAACCTTAACCTTTGTAAGGTTTTATACGAATTGAGTTGTGCAAATTGCTACGAATTCGCAAGTGTGAGACCATGCTGTGGGGATGTTGTCCCCCTCGTTTAAAAGAATAACAAAAACCATCCCCTTGTAAAACTTAAATCGTCTTTGAATTAATGTTATACGTTATGTGATATTATAATATATACTGCATATTTATTTCCACCCATATTTGAGATTTACACACCGAGTCACTGGGGACAGGTGTGCTAAAAACACAGGTAACCAGCGTTAATCAGTAAAAGATGTCTGGAATAAATTTGACTTTATAGTTCTGGAGGATTGTCTCAATATTTAATCAACATTAAATGGCTGGCTAACTGATTAACTAACTGATTCATGTGTTTTGTATGTTGTACCCATCATCCTCCTTGAATTTTTTTTTCAACTGCACTAACTGTGCTCGCCATCCTAACCGTAACCGTTTGTAACTCTTTATACGAGCTGGCTCCTGTTAATTTTTACAAATTGGCAATCGTATATAAGACCATATGCAGGCTTGATCACTCAGAGTTTATCTGAGGTAAGCCCTTCCCGTCAGCCTCTACACCCCTCTTTGCCTGGAGTGGCATTATCCTTCTGCTGATCAATGATCAATCGATGCGGGCGAGTGTGTAGCCTGAAGGCTAACGGAAGCACCAAATGCACGGAGATAATAAAAAAAAAGTAAATGCTGCCGCTCCACCCTTTATTCAAGGGAGGCAACGTCCTCAAAAGTGCTCAGGGCACTCTCGCTGTGTGTGTTTCCCTCTCCACACACACTCACACATGCACATGTACGCACTTCAGCTTACTCAGCTGTTCTCCGGCAATATGAAATTATTTTTTGGGTCCTTCCACCCATATTGTTTCTATTCAGTACTCAAGGGTACCTCTGTGATGCTCGATACCTCTTGACATTTGCTTGATATTCAGAAGTGGTATGCTCTCGGCCCAAGGACTCGCACACACACACACATTCACACACCGCACAAAAATCTCTGATGCTGTCTTTGTCTCTTTCCCGCTCACTGCTCGTAAAAGTAGATTAGTGATCAATAGGGTGGGTATTATGTAAGTTCGAGCCTCTGAACCGCGTAGGTGTGTGACGTTTTCAGAAGTCATTCACATGTTGCGAAAGTCGATTTTACAAATTTGATTGTTTTGCCGTTGCTTGAATGGGCTGAAAAAAGGAAAGCATGCTTCTTTGCTGGAGTATCTAGCAAGAGGATTTTCTTTTTTTAGCTCTCAATCTCTCTAACACACATGCACAGACACACACACACGTTTATCTTACTATTCTTGTGAGGACCTTCCATTGACGTAATGATTACTGTAGCTAATTAATGCTATGCCACATCTCCCCCTAACCCAAACCTTAGTAACCTCAGTAACCAAAAGGAAATCTTTTGTCTCTATCAGGTTTTTTAAGCTGCAGTTTTAGTAAAAAAAGAAAGAAAAAAAAGCTGTTTTTACAAAAGCTGTCAAAATTGTCAGATATTCCTATCCTTGTGGGGACATTTGGTCCCCCCCAAGATATAAAAACATGCCCCCACACACACGCACACACAGAGACACCACTCACACATCCAAGCTCCCTGGTGATATGCAATGACCTATGCCTGCTTGTTGTCAGGAAATGTGAGGGAGACGGTCAGGAAGCTGTTTAGCACAATATCGATCTCCCATAAGTCTGAAATGGACACTGGAGACATAAATCACACCAACATCCGTTGATCTGTCCCTGGGTTGTCCTTCAGTGGCCCTCTGTTTTCGTGTGGTCCTGTCTTTATTGAGAGATCAGCAAGAATAGGGCAATGAAATGAGGAGCACAGCCCCGAACAAACAAGACATTTATAAATCAATTGGCTTGTCTCTTATGACAACTATCTATCTATCTATCTATCTAATCTCAGTGTGTCTTGAGTTAATCTTTTCTTCTAAAATCACTAACCACACACTCGAAGTTGTCCAAGATGTCCATGAGTGACTTTCCTGATTATATAACCCCTGTGGTTAAATTGCCATATACAGTACTGTGCGAAAGTTTTGGCACTCTAGTTTTGTTTTGTTTCTTTGTTGTCGTAGTTTTTAATACATTTTGTCTTGGATGTTTATTTTATTCTGCATTTGTCAATTTAAAAAAAGCACAAATTTGGATTTTCAAACATATATTTCCAATAAAATGTAATGTTCCAGAGAAATGTTTGGTATATAAAGAAAATAACATATTAAGGTAATAAAGCACTTTTCACATTCAAATTTGTGTAATGCTGCCAAAATAAGGTAACTTACGAATTCAGCTGCCTTTATGCTGCCTTCCCAATGCTACGGCTTTTATCTCAGGAGTGCAAATCCTACCCAAAAATTCCGCCTCTCTAAGCAACCTTCTCCCAAAAGCAATGCAGGGTTAGTGACAAAGTCTGCCATTACAATATCATGCAGCATATTGTATGACCGATCACAACATGCCTAGCTACCGGCAATTATTTGGTCTTCTTTGATAAGTGAAAAGTCTCCAGGAGACAGTTGATTCTCTTTAAAATGTCCTTGTCTGCAGTGAGTACAGGAAGAGACATGAACATTTTATTTGCTAGTCCTGGTATAAACTCTCTGAAATGGCCTCAGGGACGTGATTTGGTACGGTAAGGTGCCACACCTTGGCTGCTGGATCAAAGTGAAATAATAAGGCTACATGTCTCAGTTTTTTAGATAAATGGTTTCAATGCATCAATGTATGATTAATGCACATTGGAGCAAAATGATGGATATTAAAAATGTTACTGCGTCAACCCCCTCGGCTACTCTGTCCACCCCTTGATGTTGTGTGCCTACCATTACCAGGCGAGGATACAGCCAATAATGGGTTATCTAGGATCAGTCTGTAGCAATGAAAAGAAAACAAGCCTTATTTTTAACAAAAAGATTTCCAAGAGATTTGGTTGCCACAACCCCTCAATGAGTTGTTATGAAGAATGAAGTTTCAGCTAACATTTCAGCTGTCCTAGCCAACTACTCATCCATGTTTCATAAGTGCAAGGTTTCCTAAGTACTGTAATTAGACGTGCATCAAAGCTTTTGGTGCTGGTTATGGGTTTGTTGTCAAGGCATGTGACTGCTACTGACGTTTTACTGATGTTTTGATTGCTGTCTCTAAAGATTTATGCTTGCCATTTAAATGGGCATCTCAGTTTGGTCTAATCCTGGTTTATGGAATGAAACCTGGTATGTGAATTCAGTTGTCTGTAAAGACAAGCCCTGATTTACAAAAGGTTTTGCGTGCATAAAAACACTTATAGGGTCTACAGAGGATTTTTTTTTTTTTCAAATGAGCAAAATAGCATGTGATGTGTTGTCTGTTTTATATCTATGCCTTAATGAATATTCCAAAATACAGATCAGGATTGGTCGCATTGTCACGTGATGTCAGAGGCTATGTCTGATCCTTTCCAGACGCTGGGTTTTGGCGGATTGATGTCACTGATTTTGAGACACTGGCTCTTTATTACACTTTCCTCTGATAAGATTCACTCACCAGCATCAGTGAACCAAGAGAACACACTCAGACATCACAATGCCATGCCGTTTTTCAAACACCAGTCTCATTTGCAGATCAGCTAGCATGCTCTGTCTATAGTCCTCCAAGGAGATTTTAGTCTGAAGATGGTTTAATGGTGGAGAACCCCTCTATTTCGAGCTCACAGTGGTTCTGTAATAGCTGATGGACTTTACCACTGTCTTCTCTGACTGAGGTGTGCGATAGCATTCCACACGTGAGGGAATACCCCTGGGTAATGTGGTGTTAGCTAAACGGTTTGTGTGTGTGTGTGTGTGTGTGGAGAAGGGGGAACTGCGGTGTCATCACTGTAATGAATCCTAATCCTCAGCTATCTGCTTAACCCAGAATATGTGTGCTACTGCAGCTACACACGAGAAAAATTAAAGCCTATTCAAGCCTCTGTGTGTTGTCTGAAGGACATTCAATTTAAAAGTAGAGCAAAAATGTTTTACAGTTTTTTTTTCAAGTGCAGTTAAGGCTTAAAGGCAGGGATATGCAGATGAACAATGCCACAAGGGTGTTGTAAAACTGACAGGGGAAAAAAGACTTGAATGTCAACGACAAAATGATGTACACACGGCCTTGGAGAAATGATGCGTTTTATATACCCAACTGAGGCATACTGTTAAAGAGAGAAACTTTTTCTGCATGTAAAGCAGTGAAATATAACGATGAACAATATAAGCTACTATATTATTAGATTTTGAAGCAGTCTTCTAAGGGCACACCAGCGTGAGATCCAAGGACAAGATATGGCAACCTAGTAACGCCCATGCTATTAAGCAGAATAACAATCTCGATTAAAACTCTCAGTGGGGGAACTGGGAAGGTTATGTGTTTATGAGCCGAAGGTTATGAGTTTAAGTCCCAGGACTGCCAGAGAGGAACTGTTGGCCCTCTGAGCAAGACCCCTTAACCCTCAACTGCTCAGTTATATGCTTGGATAGGATTCTGGAGTCCTCACTTGTAAAAGCATCTGCCAAATGAATACATGTAAATTAGATCCTAGAGCCCTGACACACCAAGGCGACGTCAAGGAGCTCGCACCAATGAAATCCGACTCATGACCACCCCCTTCTGTTGCTGCACATCTTCTGTGAGAAGTTGCACTCAAACACACCACAAAGACGACAGCTAATGTGCCTGTGTGAAAGGAAATAGCTCTCCATACCTGGTGGCAGTAGTCTGTATTCAAAACCCAATAATTGCTAAACTGACTAAGCATACCTATTGTTGTCTATGAGAAAAAAAGTGTAACAGTTACGGTCTACATAAACGTTACGTTTGTCACCTCTCGCCAGGCATTAAGTTATAACAACTGGCTGCACTGTAATTGTATTTCTTTAAAATGAGTACATCAGGAAAATGCCAGTTTGAGCTCAAATTAATCCTAACATCTTAGCAATCATTAAAAATGACCCCAAGTGCACCCCGATTACTTCAGAAAGAAATAATTGAAATTTCCCATTGGAAGGAATGGAGCTCAGGCTCACGCTGATCTACATACAAAATATGCGATTTTTTTCATTGCCACTGTATGGCACTCTAAAACGCTTTGCCAAAACTGGATCAGTTGTATCCAAAGCACGATCAGGCAGACCAAAAGTGACCACACAATCAGAAGACCAATACATAAAGCTTTGTTCACTGAG
>JAOUQW010000021.1:11584074-11606428 GCA_028565825.1 Olivaichthys viedmensis
TACCAGGACCCTTATTTATTAACATTGCTTATGAAAAAAAAAGCAAAAAAATTTCTTACACATAAAGTTTTGAATTGTCGTACACACATAAAGATTGGAGTTCAATCCTAAATGTGCATAGGGAGCTTAAAATAAAAATAACAACCAGTTGTTCGTTGCTGTCGTGTGCGTGCATGAATACAGACACGCTCACAATTAAGGACTCGGAGATCTTGCAAAATTTAGAAATCACGTGGTCAACAACTGTATTTTGTAATGGTGCTTGCAATAGCCTTGATGACATTTGGGAAAACCAACGATTCCATGGAAATTCTGTTTAACATGTGTCTGTTGCATATCTGTGGCATAATCCTAGTCCAATTTCTTTCTGAAATGTCCCCGTAGCCAAAAATCCTATCACTGAATGAACTTGGACATGCACAGGTATCGATCTGTGTGCCCCGTTTCCTTCTCCAACTGTTGGCACAAATTTATCAGTAGGGTTTCAGGAATCAGTAACTGCTGATGAGCCACTTGGAGCTGCAGGGCACGACGGACAGTAAACACCATCGATAAGGGCCCTGGTTCTTTACAAATATTTTGTTAAACAGCTAAGCACAGCCTTATGAATCATTATAGGTCACGCCTATAATTCAAAATTCATTATAGTTCAGAAGAATTCGCATGAGCCAACTTGTATGAAGGAGCGAAGGGGTAAAATTAAGGTAAGGGGCGGGGTTAGCGGTTGTAGCTTTTCGTTATGACTTCATTGAGATAGATAGATAGATAGATAGATAGACAGATGACATTAAATACAGATAATAAATACACCTAATTACACATAAATACACCTAATAACACATAAATACACCTAATTACACCTATTTACACATACACACAGTGCAAAGACATCAGTGCACAAGCAAGACAAAGTGCATAAACACAGTAGTGTCCAGCCTCCAGGAATAACTAGGCCACAAACTGTAACCGGTTTACCCTGGCTTTAAGTCATGGCTTTAAAGTTAAAATGGCAAAATGACACAGACATCTTTTTTCCCAGGCACTAACAGCGTTTTGCCTTGTAAAATGCTTATTTCACTGTATATACCCTGTCGTCTACTTAGCTGCTGTGGCCTAGAACAGAGTGGAATCACGCAAATGAAATGTTTATTTGAACAGAAAGACTCACACCACTAGCAACTTTTGTACATAACATATAACATAATGTAATTCAGGCAAGATTTGAGTTACATTTGTAGCACATACATGTACTTTAACAGTATTGTACTATATCACACAGCCATATGCATATTAGAAATCAAGGTAATACTTTACTTAAGGGCTGTGTTCATATTCATAGGGCTACATAAAACCTGCATAAGGCCTTCCTGACATTTGACATAACCCAACATAAACATTTCTAATGGCTTATTCCAACAGGTATCAGCTGTCATAAGGACTGCTTCCGTTAGAACGTCATGACAACTGACTGTAGCTCTGTGTACTTCTGGTATGTGAGAGCCACATTATGGTGATGATGCAACATCAAAACCAAACTGTAATTTAGCATCAGAGAAAATATTTACATAACTCTGTGATTACAGTGCCATGAAATCATCATAGGTTTTCATAAAAATCAAACTCGCTTTACTTAACGGCGAGAGTAAATGTACATAAGTCTGTCATTACAGTGTCATAGCAGGTGACATAAATGTTCATAAAAATCTTATAAGCAGAAACATGAAATGCACTTTAATTAAGGTCTAGCAAAAAAAAACTGTTATTAAAGCTTAATGATTGTCACTGTCTAAACATTCACTATGTAACAGTGTTATAAATGTTTTCATGTCAATGTTTCCACTAAGTTCGGAGTTCAGGAGACACTACAGAGCTATTTTTTGAATGTACTCACATTTGTTTAATTTTCCAAGTGACCTCACTTGGCAAGCTATGACACATTATCACCATTATGTGACTGTGACGTACCGTGAACTTCACTGATCTTAAGCAGGTACCAAAAATCACCTAGCTGGAATACTGAAAAAAAAAGCTCCTGTTTTCTGGTGCCAAAATTTGTGGTACTTTATGCATTCGAAAAAGAGCTAAACTAAAAGAGACTGCATATTCTTATATTCATTGTATATTTCGAGTTGTAAAATATTACTGATCGGCTGTTTCCTAACTTTAAAATTTTCGCCATGTGGGTGTTAAACCAGTGTGTTTTGTGAGGATCTTTGTTTGAGGGCCGCTGCCAGGCTCTTTAAATAAGCAGAGCTGTTTCTTTGAGCTGTAAGGCCGATGACATGGCCTGAGACAAGCACAGGCACACACAACACACAGAGGCGTATAAAAGCACAGACTGACACACACGCTCACACAGTTCAGGCTGCGGTCAGCTTAATCTCTCTCCCTGCAGCTTATACAACACAAATGCAGACAAACACAGCATTATGATAAAGGATCAATTAATTAAAAACAGAGTTCAATGTTTATTCAATTTGCTTTACAAGTTTATGAGTGAATAGGATGATGCACACATGCCCTCGATGTATTTGCTAGATTTCTAATTGCGAGAGCATTGAAAGGTTATGGAGCTCAAAAGCAAAGCGATGCAAATGCTTTGCGCAGCTCTGTGTAGAAATCGAGTGAGTTCATTAGGGCGAGTGTGTTCCTCTGGAGATTCGAGGTGTCTTATTTGTCATGGACGGACGTGCTTGCCTTTAGCAAAAGCTTCCCTGAGCTGTCGGCTCACACACCCAGTGACACACGCCGCGGCCTCCCTTTCTAAGACAATCACCGCCTTTATTTAATCAGCGCATCCCTTTGTCACACCGCACAACCAATCCTTTCTGCATTCTTTTCTTTTTCCATCCTTGAGGACATGAGAGGCCTTCAGTTGCTATCCGTGGCTCTAAAAGCTTTAAAACGAACTCTAAAATAAAGATAAGCTTTTTTTCTCACAATAATAGTCCAAGTATAGGAAAGAAGGACAGAGCACATTCTGGCCAGAGACCAGAGGAGATATGGAAAGGAAAATAAAGATAAAAAAGAAATTTGAGAAAGAGATACAGATAGATGTGGATGAAAAGAAATGAGCCCACATGCTACAATTACAGAGCCCTGGCTATTAAGCAATCAAAACGAAAAAAAGGAAGCGAGAGGAGGGGGGTCTGATAGAAGAATTCCATCCCCTGATGCTATTCAGGACTTTTCAATTTCATCCCTGATGAATGTAATGAGGAAAAATAATTATGACTAAAAGCCAATGAGTCCCGCCTCCTTTCCGCTGCTCTTCCATTAGAGTTTTAATCACGCCGGTACTCTCGTTTGGTTGCAATAAAAGTGGGTCTGTGTGAGGAGAGGAGATGAAATAATAGAAGTTAAGAGGGGACTAAAGACCTGAACCAAGATGAAGATTTATTCACGTCATGTGGGAGGACGAGAAAACCTCCCACTGTTCCGCATTGTCACTTTGTTTACTAGGGTAAAAACAGCTGTTGTAGTTTGTATCTAACAATTGCCAGCATTAGCATATACACTGTAGCTCTGTTGACTTTAAACGTTAGCACATCTTTTCTTTAATTTTAACAGAACTGAAGCAGGTTTTACAATTTATCAGTTGTAATTCATTATAAATTCAAATGTAATTTTTGTCATTTTAACACTTTTAAAACACAATTTCTTTAGACGCACGGCATGTTTCCAGGTTTGGAGAAATTTCCGACCTAGAATTCCCACTTAGAGGTCAGCGTGAACGTTTTTTTCCCAGTCGGATGGTGGTAATTACAATTACTCCGATGATGATGATGATGTGAAAGCAACAAGCGATTATCATTAGCATAATGCGCTAGAACGTCTCCAACGGTGTATACAGTACTCTTTCATAGATTCCCCAGTAGGTGTACCCCACAGACTCGCATTGATTTTCCATGATATTTAAAGGTCTTTTTCTTTCGGATACTTTGACACTTTTTGTTTTCTGCAAAGAACATCTTTTTTTTTTACCATCTGAGAAATAATAAGAGTCTGAGTCTATAATACACTATAACCTGTAGTTTCTTATGCAGTCATAAATTCAGTCAGGCTACAACAGTGACTTTTCTTTAATTAATCTAATGCCAGTTACTCGTGACTTAAAGCAATGAAATAACTTTTACACCAATATGTACGTAAGAAACGTCCTGCACTAAAATTGGGTGCACAGAACACCATTTTGGTTCTACGTGCATTTTTTTGGGAATATGTTTACATTACGTCCATAGACAACTGTTCATTTTACAGCATTGAGACGGAGCACCAGTATGGCGGCCAAGTGGCATCATGTCGCTATATAATATAATAATGTCATCAGCTACCTAGGTCTTTAATATGTACTGTATATATATATATATATATATATATATGTGTGTGTGTTTTTAACACGTTTTTACCCATTGCCAATTCCTCTTGGGGGAGTCTCTGTCACTATCATAAGGGCTGTTCCAATACTTCATTAGCTCAAGAGTGAAATTTGTTAGATGAAACCTTGGAGGCTCGTCTATACACAACTGCTGATGAAAGAAAGGTTGCTCCTTGCAGAGGTTGTAATAACTACTTTTCAACTAGAACATTGACAAAATATGTGATTTGTTCGGGGGGTGCCTAAAATTTTGCACACAACTGTAGTCGATGTGTTAAAGACAGTTGATATTGCAGCACATTGCTTTTTTTTCTTTGCCTTCTTTTTCCTGCGTATACTCAATTCCCTTCGTTTTTTTCGCTGTGTATCTGCCCGCGTCGTCTCAGGTCAAGGATCCTCCTCACAAATAGGTCTCTAAGCAGCCTCGCTGCGAACAGAGGACGCCGGGACGTCCTTTGTCATGCTGATTAATGAACTCTCATTCATCTGAGTAATTAGTTGCTGTTCTGTGGGTCTTGTACGTGTTAAGGCATGTGGCATCAAGAGGCTGGAGATGTGCCACGTCCTCACAATGGATCTGAAGTCAGCAGGCGCCTATTTATCATTGCAGGGCTTTGATGACTTTCCTTTTTGCTGACCTGCACCTACTTGTAGCGGCTAAGCATGGGTGTTACATTAATCTGATCAGCCTAATGAGATCTCTCGTCTCCCGTGCTGTGACTCCCCCGAGGACGAGGACTGCAGTCGTATTCTTCCTCCAAAGTGCTGCATGAGAGAACGTTACCTCTCTGGGACCTTGTGAACCTTATTATTGTTTTTTTTTTAAATTTTCAAATAAAATTACCTTTTTTAATTTTATAAGCTCTTTTATAACCACTCTTAATAACCTTGATTAATTTAGCTGCGGGGTCGAGCTCTCTTTATCTTGCATTTCCCGTTATGATACGCCATTCCGGCCCTGGTTAAATAGTGTCGGCTCTTGCAATATACAAAATGGGTTCCGTTTTAGCGAAGGGATTTTTTGCAGGAACGCATTAACGGTCGCAATCTGATTCAAAGTGAGAAACCGTGACCTTCACACACACTAGCTGCGGAGGCAACATGCATCTCCCTGGATTTAATACAGCGCCAAAAGGGGTTGACTAGGGATTGGAATATGTGTGAAATGAGATGTTACCCTATAACACGCATGAAAAATGGAACATATCCGCCGCTTGTCCAGCTGCACGCGGAGAGCTGATATCGTGTTACCTAGTGGGAGGGCGGACATTGCTGGGATGCTTCTCTAGAGTGTGTTTTGCTAGTTGGGATGTTAGCTAGCATCATGCTAGCTGGGTTGACGCTCTGACAGATCCGTCAACACCGGTCCCACTCTGTGGCATTAGATATTGGGAAAGTTGGCTCATGTGTGCTTGTGTGTGTATGTGTGTGTTTGTTTGTGTGTGTGTTTCATGTGAGTACATCAGGATGTGAGTACTAACAAGTATGTTATGCTTTGGCCTCTGATTAGCAAGAAAACGTGTTAGTAGGCAAGTCAGGGCTGGTCATAAAGAAGTTTGATGTGTTGTAAATGTGTATTGTGTGTGTGTGTGTGTGTGTGTGTGTAAGTGTGTAAGTGTGAGAGAGAGACAGAAGAAAGACTCTGTCCATGTGTCATCATTAGGCAGAGCCTCTAATGACTTCTGCCCGGCTCCAGATGCTACACGCCGGATAAAAGCTTGCTTCCTTCGCTCCCTTGGTTTCTCCTTTTCTTTTTTTCTTTTCTTCCTGCGTTCACACACTCCGCTCGTCTTTTAACATTGCATCTGCTTTTCCTGCATCACTGTTTTTCAGGGAGACGCGATTTTTCTAAAGGCCTGTCAACGGCATACCAATAGATGTGCAGGTCCTGAGAGACTCTGCAGTGAATAAGAACCGAGCTCTTGTTTGCACACATGGAGGCTTACGTTAGAATATATTTAAACGGATACACCTCAGGAGAACCTGCTTTCCTGTTTTCTTTAAACTGCCTGTTGATTGGTTATTTATATGCTGTGCACTCCAGTTCTCAGAAGCGCTCCAGGACCTTGTTTGTGTGTCACGTTTCTCAGTCTGTTCCTGATGTCAGTGTTTGTATAAAACATTGGCTTAAGCTTCATCTTTTGCTTCTGCGCTGATTACACTCAGTACTAAAAGGTTACATCTAGAATCCTAAAGGGGTTTCTCGGTTGTTTTCACATTCAAACGGTTTCTGTCCACACTAAGTTTTCATCATTTTTAACATGTTTTTCACCCACAATGCAGTTTTTACATCATTTTCTAAACAGTTTCTGTCCACATTAGCGTTTTTTACCTCGCTTTTAAAAAGTTTTCTGTTCAAATTGGCCTTTTTACATCATTTTCTAAAACAGTCTCTGTCCGCATTGACGTTTTTTTCCACTGCCTTCAACGAGTTTTTGTCCATATTGGCACGTTAACACGGTTTTAAAAAATAAATCTGCCCATATTGGCATTTTGTACACCATTTCCAGAAAGTTTACCATCTACACTGGCATTTTTACACAGCTTTCAAAATGTTTTCTGTCCAAATTGATGTTTTTTTGCTACCATTTTCAGTGTTTTCTGACCACGTTGTCTTTTTCTTACACCTCTCAAGTTTTTTCTGTACATATTAGCGTTTTACACGTTTTTTTACACACGCTTTTGAAAATCCCCATGAAATTTCTCTTAGTGTAGACTAGCCCTAAAACCATGCTCCAGTCAAATCAAGATGGTGTTGGTTACACTTCCACCAGTGAGCTTCATATTTGTATCCAGGCTGTTATGAGAAACCCTGCTGCAAACCAGCATGACTCGTGACAAGCTGAACCACCAAAACAGAATCTCTTTCTTCGAAACACGATAAACGCTTTAATTGCTTGTTAGTTACGCTTTCGCTGTAGCTCAGCGTGTGCATGTGATCTCATCTTACGGGAGTTTGCACTTCCAAAAAGTACTTTGTGACATCACCATCCAGCTAGCGCTCATATGTTAACATGTATTCCCCAAGACCATACTCTCTGTCAAACACAGTCAAACACACACAATGCCACACACAGTGTTCAGGCTTGTGTATTCCGCTTAGATGTAAAGCAGCAAGTTCTCAAAACGCTTTTTAAGCATTTGAGAATCTCTCCAGTGTATGTTCTCTGGAGACGTTTCTTGATTTGGCCGTGATAATGTGAAAAAAAAGAAAGAAATACTGGCGAGAAACAAGATCCATCAGGGAGATTCTCAGGCCAGGCCGAGCCATCGATCCTTCCCTGCTTCGAAAAAGCCGTTTTTTTTGTATCCTCCTCCATTTGGCTTCATCTATAATGGTGGAGCGATCAGCCGGTACTGGTTTAAAGATTAGTGATGTGGGGCAAAATAGCGAGCGCGCGAAAGGTCACCATCAGTCTGCTGACGTCCGATCTGAGAAAGTCATTATCACCGGAGTAAGGTTCTGTCTCTTTCTCTGTCCTGGTGGAGGGAATGGATGTGTGTGTTGGGCTGACATTAAAGGGGTATCAATATTGAACAGAAGCAAGGATGTTGTACCTGTCTGTCTGTCTGTCTTGGGATGCATTCGGGGCCAAAAATCTGAGGCCGCTACCAAGAACCGTTTGGATTTCATCATTTATCAAAAACGAATACAGCCTTTCACTGTGGTGATACTTATCATTCAAGAATGAGTCAATCAATTTCTTGAGAAATCCTCATATGGAAATTCAAATGGAAACGTATCTGAATAGCATATATGCCATTCTGTCGCTCTGAACACAATTTTAGCGGCAACACACAAAAGCCAAATGAAATATTGTGGCGCTAGTGTGCTCACACTTTGAACACTCCTTTAGTTAATCTGATCTGATGAGGAATTCGTACAGCGTCAAACGAACGAGAACGATGTGGTTGAATTCCGTTCAATTACATACAAATGAATTTGTAAGAAAAGGTATGAATGCTAACCTTAACCTGAATACGAGTTGAGACGTGTGAATAGTTACGGATTTTGCAAGTGTGGTACCATGTTGGTTTAGTAAGCTATAACAGGCAACACATTTGAGACCTGCAAGATTTCCAATGCACAAATAATGCATCGAGCCCATCTCGTAATAATTGCTTCAAAACACTTTATACCAACGACTGTATGGAGCTGTTAGCCTGAGTGCACACTAGCAGGTGACGAGTCACTGATGTGGCTTCAGGTTTTTCACTTGTAAGTGTAACATTTGTTGCTTGTAGATGTGCACTGTTGCGTTTTGGTTTTTTTAGTGCCCAAAATATAGTTGGTATACTGTATAATTTATACACATCACTGTGTTACTTTAGTTTGAAATGCATTATAATATTGTAGTAAAATGTATTAGAATGTGCTTATACGTATCTTCTCGTTCATTTTTAAGCACCAAATGCGATTTACTGGGAACTAAATGAGGGTAGGAACTTCTGAGAGTCGAGGTTTGTCAACAGACAACTGAGGAATTTACTCAATCGTTTGGATTTGTCGCTTTACCACGTCATGCCTCATTATATTAATGAAGAATGCTGTAACCTAATTTGAGGAATGTCATTTGACAAAATCGGTTTTTCATTACTAATGAAAGGCAGTTCCTAGTGGTGGATTCAAACGTCTGGGCCAGGGAAATGGATGCTCATCTGGAAAGATGATCTAATCCTTCCAGACTAACCATCTTTCAGTCCTTGTTCTTTGCATGTGTGTGTGTTGAACCTGTTGATAGCCTCAGTGTGTGGAGAGCTGACGTAGTGCGCAGTAGTTTTCCATCAGATAAAGTCCAGAGAGGAGTCCCTGGCACTCTGCTTTGATTAACACTGATGCGAATAGCAGATTGCTCTCTTTCTCTCTCTCTCTTTCTCTCTCTTTCTCTCTATGTGTGTGTGTGTGTGTGTGTGTGTGTGTGTGTGTGTGTGTGTGTGTGTGTGAATGAATGAACGCTGGGACAGAGATCAGAGCTGTTTGCTGGGACGTGCATGTTAATCCTCTTTCACTGCCATGTCTCTTCTGTAAATGATCGCGCTGAGACTTCATCTCTGTGTGCACCATCCAAACTCCTGAAGCTATTGAAAAGAATGTGGGGTTACACTCTCTCTTTCTTTCACTCTGTTGCTCTGTATCTTCTCTCTCTGCGTCTATATGTCTCTCTTTTTTAGTTTAATAGCTTTATTGGAATCAGTTATAATATTGACAAAGCAGAGAACCTAAGGTTAGAACAATAATAATAATAATATTATTATTATTAATAATAATAATAATAATAATAATAATACCCAACCCTGTAAAACCTACATGGGATTAACATGGTCTTAAGATATTTCGTGAGAACTTGCGTGACCCAACACATATGAAAAGTTGTGTATGTTTAAGGTTAAAGTTAAGGTGGTTAATGGTAACGGCTTTCTTTAGAACTTCGTTCGTATGCGAAATCGCTCTCAAGCCTTGAGTATGGGTTGGTGTGATTGGCTCTGATAAGGGTCATCGGGGTTGAAGTTATGAATTTGTCCCTCACCGTCTCTCAGGCGTTGACAGATTGCACCTCTGTCCTTGTCTTTCTCTGTTTTTTTTCTCTCTCCTTCTCCATCTCCTCGGTCAGATGTGACTTGTTTGAGCTTTTTTTTACCCAGCAGTTCTTTCTAGTAGTCGACCGATATGGGTTAGCAATATTTTGTAAAAATCTGTAAGGCTGATGGCTGAAAAGTCATCAAGAAAAATCATAAACATTGTTATAAAGTTTATTAACCTTTAAACATAAGTATAAAACAGATTTATTACTGCTCCAGTGAACTTAGAGCTGTGATTGCTTTTTAATTAGGTTAAGGTTGGTCTTGCCGTACAAAGTATGAATAATTTCCCCATGTCTACATTTGAATTTGAAAGTGGGCGGCGCTAATCTTGGGTAAGGCTTGTGTAAGTTTCA
The DNA here is from genome assembly GCA_028565825.1 of Olivaichthys viedmensis. Classification (NCBI taxonomy): domain Eukaryota; kingdom Metazoa; phylum Chordata; class Actinopteri; order Siluriformes; family Diplomystidae; genus Olivaichthys; species Olivaichthys viedmensis. The sequence goes on from JAOUQW010000021.1 coordinate 11,594,389, forward strand.
CCCTCACCAATCACAAAGCTGATGTGGCTTATCCCTCCTACATCGCGTTTAAGAACAATTATGCATTCCTACTTGAATGGTCTCTTCCAGTCTGAGCAACCTAATTAGCAAGAGAAAGCTAGCTTAGCACTGTGCAAGAACACAAGCTAACCGGTGGCTTCTCTCTGATTCTCAAATTCGGCATCGGTACATGGCTCCCTTCTTGCACCATTGTGTTTAGTTCTGCTTGAGTGGCGTAGCAGACTGGGAGTCTCGGACAGAGGGCTGTCAATCAAGCGTGCTCATTCGAATATTTGGCCACGCCCATCAGGACAGTTCTCTGATCAGTCTAATCAACGAGTTTTGCTGGTGTTTGAGCAGTGTTTTATCACTATTTCTATCTTTTGCTTCTTCTTCTTTTGTTCATCCAAACCTTTGTTGTTCCAAACATTTTTTATATTCTACACCTTATTCCCAGGGAATATAAACATAAACATTGCTATAGCTCAGCGTTTCAATCTCAAAAAACATTATGCTGTTCTGTAAACATCATTAGCGTAACCAGACCAGGAGCAGGCTACCATTTTGTAGCTCCATAACACACAACTAAAAAGCCTGCATTCTTATGTATTTATACAGACTTTCTATAATAATCATGGATATTTTGCGTAAAAGTTGTGTTACCAAATTGGATTGAACAGTAAATTCTTAATGCAATTTATTTAAAACAATTAGTCGATAAGCGAATGTGTTTTTTGCAGTCATTTATTTGCATTTCTGAATGGATTCGTCACTATTTGTTCAATGGCTTGCACGAACCTGTTGTAGAGTTTTATGAGTGGCAGACAACATTCGAATGTTTAACTAAGGCTAGCAAATTTAGCCAGCAGGGTTTCAATTATCTTCATTAGTCAGGTTGACTGTTTCAACTACTGTGATTCTTACACTGGCAGCTGAATGTAGCTAGCTAAGCTACAAGATCAACTGCAGCCAGACGCTAATCGCTACCAATGCTAGCCTAGTTTAGACAGAGAATAAACACATTTCTATAGCGTTTGTGGTTAGAAATCTTTATACATTAATAATGTACACATTATACATTATTATACATTAATAAAGTATAGGTAATAATGGTCAAAAATCGATTTTGTTTTTGTCCTTTTTAGCCATTTCCCGGAAATTTCTGAAAAAACGACATCCAGCAGGTTTTCCTCAGATGTTGAAAACGTTACTCTAGTCCAAATTAAGCACGGAGAGTAGAAAATGCATTTAGGTTTCTTGCTCTTTTCATAAGGTATCTTATTACTCGTCCATTGACTGTTTAAGTAAACTGGTGTCGTGATGTTAGCGCCTGTGTGTTAGCGCGTGGACCGTACGCGCTAACACACAGGCGCTAACATCACGGCAATTGTATGTATCGGTCAGTCGCTAGTTCTTTTATGCCTCATTGTCTTCTTGCCTTAAATAGCGCTCACACCAGACTTTTGCCTCGCTGTTTTGTTTGCAGGGGTGCAGCGAATTCCTGGTGTAATGTAATTTTGGAGGGAACGTAGTGGTTCAGTGAATAGCTAACATTAGCTAGCTAGCTATTTTTTTTGTTTTTGGGGGTTTTTTTTGCAACTGTGAGAGAAAAACAACATTAAGGCAAGAGGAAGGCCGCAAAAGTGTACTTAATAATGAGCAGTCCCTCAGAAGAAGAAAAAACTCTATTGACTCTCCTTTTTTTCTCTCGCATTCCCACGTCCTTGAAATGCCCTTTTCACCATTTCTATTCACGTTCCGTCTGACTGAGGGCATGCCATGGCAGGCGGGTAACACACCACTCATGCGACGGTTAATATTATCACCCCAGGTGGAACTTTCTCGCTTTCACGGCCAACTTTTGCTTCCTATGTCCCTAGGGGGTTCGCATAGTATTTCTGTGTCAGTTTGTATTTTTATCTTCCTGACATTTCACGTTCTCTTGTCCTTCAACACGCATCGACACGCAATCAGTCGCCTGAAACAATTTGTCGCGAATGCACCTGAATCGGATCGCGCTAATTAAGGTGCCGAGAGTGAAAGTCGCTTTTATGAGCTGTGTGAATCAGAGAGTCGTCCAGACGTGACTGAGACGAGACAAAAAATTAATAAAAATGAAGACGATATTTACTCTAGACGGTGATTAATTCGTCCCCCGGCTTGGCGCTGTTTACAAAACGGGATTAGCTGCCGTTAGTGTGTTTTCTTGTAGAACGACAACAATGGCAATGGGATAAAATAAAAGATAAAGGTGACATTGTAATTACCCAGAATGCTCTGGGGTGATGATTAAGATGATGATTTGTGCGACCGATCCGAACAGAAAAGCCAAGCAGGAAGGAGCGAGAAAGTGAGTGAGCGGGAGAGAGAGAGCTCTAAGTGCAGCTATTAAACGCTGCATTGCATTATGGGATTGCTTGGGAAAGCGAGACAGCTTTTTTGGCGCGTTTGCGGGGTGTCCGATATGACGGCAGCTGAAAAACATCATGTGACGTACCCTTCTGCACTTACACTGCTCGCATTCCCGCTCCTTAAAGCCACACGCACACACGCGCGCACACACACTTTCATCATTTTAAATGCACTGTGTTGTTTCTTTTGCACCAAACTCACCGTATTTCACAGTGCGTGTCCGTGTGTGTAAATGTGTGTCTGCATGGGTCACACACACACCTTACACTCTGTTCAATGGAGAATGGAGATGGACATGGAAAAAAAAAAAAGCTTGACGCTTTTACGAACAGAGCTTCGGCAGGAGCAGTGATGTCAGAGAGCGAGATGTATACGAGCGTGTCACCTGACACCTGAGTCCTGCAGCGGTGCTGCTGACACACACACGCGAGCACACACACACACACACCTATTCTTCCTATCTCTGCAGAGACATGGCAATGCGAGTTTGTGTATGTGTATGTGAGTGTGTGTGTGTGTGTGTTGGTTGAGCTGAGGTGAATACGACATGATCCTCAGCTGTAACACACACACACACTCGCCCCCTCACTTCTCCCAATTTTATGATCAGTGCAGTTCAGAAGGTCAAACAAATCACCTGGGTTTGAAATCCAGCTCACAAACACACTCTTTACATTCCACATATTTTCTATCCACGACGACTCTCTGCACTTCGCCCACATTTTGACTTTACAGCAGATGCTACAGAAATGCTACAGACTGTAAGCATGTCAACACACATTTAACCATTATTACTTACAGATCCACCAGAAATGCACAAGCCTATTACACTCCATACGTTTGATGTGAAAGTTTTGCCAAGCAGTAAAATCAATGAAAGATCCATTTACCAGTGTCGTATTTTACGATTGTAATTATTGTAATACAACTGATTGTAGCTCATCTGTTATGCACAATGTGTCACCCCACCTTTATGGAAAGGGACCACCATAGGACCACCACTGACCAGATATTATTTGGGTAATGGATCATTTTCAGCATGGAATATATGAATAAATTAAAGTTCTTTGCTTCGTAAAAGGGTACCACTTGGAACCCTCTCTGATAGGAAAACCTGCTGTTGTAGAAGTCTACATAGAATCTTTAAGTGTTCCTCCAGTGTAACCTTTTGTTTCGTATTTGCAAAAATCTGTCATTTTTAGCAATTGATTTCACCTTGTTCAACATAATCTTGCAATATAAATGAGAATTGTGCATGTTTCAGTTAATAAATTGGAATGGGGGCATTACGGCCCGAACATGAGGATTGAGGGCCGTTAAGATCAGAGAGTCTCGGGTTTGACTGAGTTCAGCAATTGGCAATCTGTCTACATAGACGATGTTATAAGGTGTTTGGCAAACGAGTGCTGGATGAAACAGAGATTTTTCCCGTAATTATGCATTAGTCATGACGCAGCTTTTACAGCCTGACATTAGCTCTTATTCTCTCTTCTTTCAGACTGTTTGGTGAGCTGGCTGACCACGGAGGTATTTGGAAAATGCTGACCCTGTTTTAAAAAAAAAAAACAGTCCTGCGTCAGATTTTCTTTCTGTCTCGCTCGCTGACTCTCCCTCTCTCTTTTTCTTTCTTTCTCTTGCTCTCTGTCTACTGAATTACAGCAAAGAGATGTCTGCTATAATCAGGCCAAGGTGATTTATAACAGCAAAGTGCTCTATATAGACACACACGCACACATTTTTATAACCCTTCGCAGCATATGAGCTCCTCCACATACCATATTCTCCAGCGTTCTTACTGCAGTCCACCCACATCTTGCATTAGACATAAGATACTATCGAAATGCTTCCCGCTGTAACACACACATTTAACCGTTATGTGCATCTGTTTACATGTACATGCACTCGGACAAACTCGTGCGCACCCACACGTTCACTCGCAAAAGTCCATATCAGGCTTCGTGCAAGTGACACAGTCTAATAGCCCCAGATAAATTCGCTCCAGTTTTTCCCTGCTAATAATAGATCTGTGCTGCAGAAGGATAAAACGAATACACACAACGTGCACTCTGGCCTACAAACTCAAGTATCAATTTCCCAGGCACATAAACACCAATTTTAGATGAAAAAGGCCTGCATCAACCACACATGATGGTACTGCGACGCTGATACAGACGGGTTACACACTCACACACAGTTTAGTGGCAGTGTGAGATATGGGCTAGTCCAGCTGTCCTCGCTCTTTATTAGACCTGGGAAGGAAGCTTCTGGAGGGATTTGCTTGCCTTGTTGCAGTATGATCAGTGCTAGGTAGTCCACCTCCCTCAACACACACACACACACACACACACATATACTATATATAACAACAGCTATAGTTGAAAATAAAAATAAAAATAATCCCCATCCATCCATGATGTGTGTGTGTGTGTGTGTGTGTGTGGTTAGTATAGTAAGGGCTATTGTGGGTGTATGTGTGTTATAAGTGCGCATTTAGTTTGGCACTTAGTTTGAAGTGCACTAGCCCAGGTTCATCCCCAATTTGACAGATTCACAAAACCAGAAACAAATTTGAGTAACACTTTACTTAAGAGCAGTATTCATAAGGCTTCATGACACCTACATAAGCCCTTCCTGACAACTGACATTAATCCACATAAGCATTCATAAAGTCCTATTCCAACAGGCGTCAGCTTTCATAAAAACTGGTTTTGTCCATTTTGATGTCAAGTTGACAACACCTTAGTCACGTCTCAGTTTTTTTTGGTTGACATAAGGTGGTGTTTCTAGGCTGACTTATGTTAGAATGTCAGGACAACTGACTTTGTAGATTTGCGTACTTCTGGTATGTCAGAGTCACATAATGGTGATGGTGTCAAACATCAAAACCAAAATGATGTAAAACGTCAAAGCAGTTGTTCATATTGCTCTAATTTAGGGATTATAGGAAATATATATAACTCTGTTATTACAATGCCATTGCATTGCCATAGGTGTTCAGAAAAATCTCATGAACAGTAACGTTAAACTCCTTTTACTTAAGGGACAGAGACAACATACATAACTCTGTAATTACGGTGTCATACGGTTGTAAATTTTCATTGATTTTCAATTTTCTAATTAAAATGTCTTGCCCCTCCTTTGCTACCCTATGTTTAAATACCTGCGTGTTCCTGTTCCACAGAAGACAGAGAAAGAATAAAACAACCAGGGGAAAAGGGACAGGGCCAAGAGAGCACTGAATCCAGAAACTGTTTTTTTTTTTTTTGGACTATTAGATGGAACCAGGCCACCAGACCCATTTAAATGCTCATCATTTGCAGATGGGAGGTCTCTCTCCTCCATTCGAATGAGATTGAATCATTCCACTATTCGCTGCCTCCGTGATTGGATGGCTCTTTCGAAGCTCCAGCAGCTCTGTTTGGACACTTATATCTGTCCCAGAAACCGGTAAAATATGATGCAGCCATTTTGGTCAAATTCAGTGGAAGAAAAAAAAAGAAGAAAAAACCCTGCAGAAAATGGAGCCAGAAAGCCTTATATTGTGATTTGACTTTCACCTGAGCAAGGGAGCATTTCTGACCTTAGTTTACTGCATTGTAAACTGATAAAAGGTTATTTTGAGCCATACAATCAGCAACCTCTAGCATGTCCCCAGCATGTCCACGGCATTAATGGAGGCATACACACAGCCAGTCTCCAGGCTACAGGGGACAGGCGTGTAAAAGGAAATGAATTTAGCAATTAGCTACAATCAATAGCGTGCAGAGAGTTAAATAAGGTTAGCGACAGAGGCAGCGCAGAGCTGGAAACCAATCAAGCATTAGGAAGCCAGCCAATCGGCTCGCATGGTTTCCCAGTTGCCAGGCAGATTTGCTTATGGAGCAGCCAAGCACGGGTGAGACAGGTGGAGATCCAGGCGGTACGAAAGAATGAAACAGCGAAAGGAATGTATCGCTAAAGTTGAAGAATTGTATTGGACCAAACATGGTGGCTTGAGATAATTGGTAGCATTAGACAGAGAAGAGAGGAGTGCAAATAAGTGGGCCATATTGTCAGAGGAGAAAAAGAGAGCAATACGGAGAGAAAGCATGGGTTTTAGCAGAGGGGCCAGGGGGGCATCAGCTGCATCCTGTGTGATAGCTTTTGTTTGCTCGTAGGTAATTACAGCCTGATGGCTGACGACACACTCTGTTCACACGCGCAGACACGTAGACGCATACGAAAACACCCACATCCCCCTTCTGGCCAGATCTGTTCAGTATTCATGGGGATAACAGAGACAGTATATGTGTATGTCATGAGACAGCATGGGACTGCTATGAGCACCGAGGTGCGAACAGAGCGAGAGAGGCAGGGAAAGAAAGAAAGAAAGAAAGAGAGGGAGAGATAGAGCTGGTGGGGAGAGGAGGGGGGGGGGGGTCGTCAAAGCTTTATGACCATCTGAATTGCAGTTCTCTTCCTATTCGGCGCATAACATCAGCTATGCTATACATATATAATCATCTTCACATCCCAGACTCAGTCTGGACCTGAGAGGAATACGTACAGGAGGCTTTTCTATTGTTTTCTCTCTCTCTCTCTGTCTTTCTATCCTCTCTAGCCCTCCTTCCTTCATTACAATGAGATATGAGCACAGCCAATCTGATTCACAACCACTTTGTGTCAGCCTGTGGAAAGGGTTGGAGGTGGAACAAGGGAGTATAAATGGAGGAGTGAAAAAAACAAAAACACACAAAGAATAAAACACCCAACAACCCACATCTGACCTGTGGGGGCATAAAGCCATGACTCACGTTTTTTCCTCTAGCTGTGAATGAAAATTAGCAAGGATTTGGGTGCATAACACTCTCTCTCTTTCTATCTGTCTCTTTCTCAGGGCCGCTGCTCCAGAGAGAACTGTAAGTACCTGCACCCTCCGCCCCACCTAAAGACGCAGCTCGAGATCAATGGCAGGAATAATTTGATCCAGCAGAAGAATATGGCCATGCTGGCCCAGCAGATGCAACTGGCCAACGCCATGATGCCTGGCACGCAACTGCAGCCTGTGGTGAGATGTGTTAACACACACACACACACACACATTGATAGCACTTTTCCACCGGACGGTGCGACACGGCTCAGCTAAGCTTGACAAATTAACCCCAATCCCAGCATTTTGTCGCTATTTCAACTGCCAAGAGAACCGTGCTGAACCTAAGTATCTGTGCTGAATTTGGTTGTCCTTCTTGTTCAGGTACCATTCTAGAAATAGTGCAGACCATTGATTGGTCGAATGCAACCGTCACAGAATCGTCCTGATTAATGTCTCTGGCTAGAACGGCTTTCTCTACCGAACTGCAATCTTTAGTAGTGTAGTGACTGTCACAAAGTTTCTTTCTCTTTTCAAACATCCCTTTTTCTGGCGGATTTAAGTGGCAACATTATTCATTTATTTTCCGACAGTAATGTTTTTGTGTCGCTGATATTTACCTCGATTATACATTTCTTGCCCCTTCTTACCGTGCAAAATCCACCACCTAATCACTCTGTACGCTCCCTACATAGGGTATAACATCATGGCGCTGTACACCCCAGCTAGTGCACTACATGTACAGTAAAAAACGCCATTTGAGATTCAGCCGCAGTAAATTGCACAACCTCTTGTCGTCTGACAAAGTTTGCACTCAAACATCTTTCTGTTTTCACTAAAGATTAAAATATTGGCACCCTTGGCAGTGTTTGGGTTGTTTCACCACCAAAAACCCCAAATTCGCTGTGTGAGGGAGACACGCAGCAGCGCCACACACTATGTAACGTCAAATGAGATTATGCCTGATTTCGATTCTAAATCTTTTTTTTTTATTTCGAGTCGTATTTTACTACTCGTGCCTATCACTGGTCACCAACCCATAACCTTCAGAGAAACTCCTACTACTTTGCACTTGGCCAGGATACGGATAGCCCTGATTTCGGATTTGTTACCGAGCCGTACCGTGCTGCATTGTCCGGTGGAAAAGCGCTGTTACACACACCCTTACACACTGAGCCCTTTAACTCCATCCACACTGACCTCCTCATATTATCTAGAATTACCGTCCTGCATCATGAACGTCACAGCGAAATGAGATTATGGGAATAATCTGACACCAGATATCTCTAGCACAGTGAGGTACGTAGGTCTATACTGGACAATACTCACACAATACAGCAGGAAAGCCAATTTCCTGACTTTATAAAATCACATTAGCATGTAACTTTTAAATATCCAACCATCAGGATGCAAAGACTTTTGGTAAAATCTGCTAACACCAGAGTCCAGATTTCATTACTCGTTTTGGAAGATATCAATAATTTGGAAAGGAATAACCTCTTCCCCAGAACGTTCCCAGCCCAGCTCAGAGAATGTTCTGTTATGGTGTGGCACATGGACAACATTTTTGTGTGGGAGTAACCACGAAAAGAGCAGGATGTCTAAAAAAGCTCAGAAAGGCTGGCATATGTGGAAATGTCAGCTTTCAGAGATCTGAAGCGAAACACTTGGGTCGAGTTCCATTGGCTGATGGGACGAAACCCAGATCCAAACAAGGCGACATCTGTGCAAGAGGTGAAAGAGCTACAAAGAACAACATCAGAGAACCCTCCTGTTTGCTTCCAGTTTTCCTCAGAGTCTGTTTCAGGTCAGCCGAGACCACTTCTCCTAAACATTACTGCCACCTGTGTGTAGTGTGTAGTCACTTTCACTTATGCCTTGTCTTGTTTCTCCATTGGTGTGGTTCATTCTAAAGTAAGGAAGCCTATACAGGGGTCATTAAAGGGGAACTATTGTATGGTCATTCCAAACTAAAGTGTTGAAAACTCTTGTCCGAATTGAATCTTTGTGCATAATTCTGACTACTTCAGTTGGCCGATTTTTGAAGCCAGTATACATTTATCCTCTATTGTTCTATGCATCCCATTACCATGTGCTTCAGCTAGTCAGGATAAAAATGGCCTTAGAAAACATTAGCACAGTGTATAAATATGAACAATTTGTAATTGTTTTGACTTAAGATTTTATTTCTGACACAAAAATATGTGGTGTGGCCACAAAATATTCGCTTTTTCCAATGATTGTGTAATTACTTTATTCCATCTAACTGACATTTTCCGAGCTTGCGAACGTTAGCCTATGTTAGCCAGCTAACTAGCTTACAAATGTAGTAGGCAGCTAGGTTATTCGTAATTGACTTACTTGGTTCAGAGGGAAAAGGTAGCTAACAGCTAACATTACTTCACCAGGTAGCATTAAGCTGTTGTAATGCTGGCAACATCGTGTTGCCTCAAAACCGCTGCTTATAAGAACCTTTTAGCTACCGAAGCACTGCCTTCTAAGACACTGACTCATGGGGCATCAGGGTAGCTACCTTCTTTTTCGAACACACCCAGTTACTACAAAGGGCCCTTCTAAAAAATGGAAAAATGCCAACAACAATTGGTGAGTTTACATATAATTGTAAGTCATGTTCAAGTATGAAGCATATTAACATTACATTTAGTAATAGTAAATAGTACTAAATTGTACTATAATTATACTTAGTAACTAGTACAAGTACATGGTCATTTAAAAACAACTTTAATAATAAGTTATACTTGGCCAACCATTTAGCTAGTTAGATAAAGTTAGACAGCTAGAGCTAGCTAAGCCACACCTTATTTAAATTCCATTCCAAAGGAACGTTACCTTGAACACCTAGAAAGGGGGACCCTTTAGAGTTCTCACTGTGGATGATGTAGCCTTCCTAGGGAGCGGGAAATAGTAATCACATCATAATGGACCACAGCCCATCTTCTCCTAGTTCTCTTATTTCCTAGAACTATTAATTCCTTGCCTGCCTCTTGACTCTCACTCTCCATTACCACCTCATCCTCTGAATCCATCTCCACCACCACCACTGCTCTGGGAAACGCCTCCAAGTTTTGAAGCTTTTGAAGCCTCCACCACTTCCTCTAAAGCTCCAAACCCCTGTTTTCACCACCAACCGCAAAACCACTGCCGCCAATTTTCCATCATAGTCACCGATGCCGCTTTTGAAGCCGTTTTGGTGGCTCCCACATGGTTCTGTAAGTTCAACCCAATTCCAAAACTTGAATTGTTCGCAAACGGGCTGTGCTCTGTGTTTCCTAAATCATACAAAACTGGTTACAGGTGATAATAACGATTAGAGGGAGTGGTTTTGATGGAACTGGGGCAGGACCTTTGGAAAATAGGAAGCAAACAGGAGGGTTCTGTGACAGCCAACATGAATTTAGAAACATCTCAGACAAGCTCACCATGCAAGTTCATAGATAAATATAAATGTACATTTCTAAAGAGGCTTTTGGAATTTATTTATTTTTCTCCTTTTTTTACTGTTGGTGACTACACCGTTCATATAATTGACAGATTTGTATATAACTGATTTATAGCTGTATTTTTGCTGAAAAAATGATACCATGCATTTGGGGTAAAAAGAGATTTTTAAACAAGGTAAAGCAAAGAATTGTAATCTAGAATTGTAAGGACTTCAAATCGTTAAACTAGTGGCATGCAGTTGGTGAAATGGCAGTTTGGATTTTTCAGAAGGATGTGTCCTCTGCACTAACTCCAAATCTTGCAGGGGGAAACTCATAAAAATTACGTCGACGCACTTCCAGTTAGCTGAAGTTCCACATATCTCAAACCTCCAGTTCAGCATCCTGAAGCCAATCCTTCAGTTCTTTTTCAGTTATGTTTTCAAAGTGAATAAAGGCCTGAGACGCTCCAGGAAACAGATACAAAAAAAGAAAGAAAGAAAAAGACTATTGTGAAAGCGGCCTTAATTGCAGATTTGGCCCCATTCGGCTCCAAGCGCAACACGTGTCCCTCTGGACTGCTCATGCTCTGCTTGCAGGTAAATTAGTGCGCGTTCCTGTGACATTTTTCCTCATTCTTCCTCCTTTTTCTCCTCTCTCTATCCATCCATCTACCTACCTAGCTGCTGCTTGCTGGAGAGTAATGACTGATCAATCTCAAGTGGATTGACAGCAAACGCTACAGAGTGAGATTATAATTGTGAAAACAGGTTTCTCTCTGTAAGGAGAGCATTATTTTCATTATCGTTACATAAAGACTCCTGTGGCAGTGTGTGTACGTGAATGTGTGTGTGGGCAGCTTGTTAATGCTGCTGTTATCCAGTGTGTTAGCGATGGGGAAATTGGTCCTGGAGATCTGACTCACCTATGAAGAAAGAAAGATAACACACAATAAATATATATACTTTAACTCACAGGTATTTTTTCAGTCTGTATTTATAAACAGGGTCTATGAGCGCGTTACGGCTTAAGAGAATGATAGCGAGGTTTGCTGTGTGGGCGTGTATTTTGCATGTGCATACTTTATTTGACAGGCTATTAAGCACAGTGTAAGCTCGCTCTTAAAACAAACTGGCCAGCTGTTTTTAAAGAGCCAAAGTGTTTGCGTGCAAGAAAAAAATGCAGTCAGAAATGTTGAACAAAGGAACAGATAGACGTGGAATGGTATGAAAAAGTCCACAGTATGGCGCAGTATCATGGATTTTGGTATATTGCAGTATCTGCTTACAACATTGCATTGCATTAAGTAGGATATTTAAACAACATAAAACATTGTAGT